>JAMKCH010086860.1:0-16074 GCA_023653785.1 Ophioderma brevispina | reverse complement strand
CTCATTTGCCCTTTTGTACAATTGGGTTCTTGCATTATATGGAAAGTTTCCCAAAAAATACCAAAAAATCACTTTTTTAACCCAAATTTTGACCCTTTTCTCCTTATTTGGTCATGTCTATAGCAAATTTGTCTTTCAAATTATAATTTAAATGATGAAATGTGTCAATACCTTTAATTTGATACCAAAATTATCTTTCTAGTGTTTAAAATGCTAATTTTATAGAAGAAAACAGATTTTGGGTTATTTTGCTTCAAAAAAGCTCTGAATTGGGCAAAAAGTGATTTTTGTAGGAAATCTGCACCACTTTCAGTCACTACAACAGGGCAAATCTGAAACTAGACATTTTTCTGAACAAAATGAGATATCTCAAAAAGTTTTGTCCGGTGGGGTAATTAAGTCGAATCAAAACGCCTATCTGCCGCTCACCTATATTCATAAACATTTATTACAATTCCAAAAAAGTTTGTTTCCAGTAGGTAGTCCAAAATCCTATATGCAAATGCATTTATTATTATTATTATTTTGAAAGGATTTTCCCCAGGAATGGCTCAAATTGGACCAAATTGTCAAAGTCAAAACAGTTGCTAACAACATTTTGTAGACCAAAAAAAAACCAAAATGCTGTAAAGTGGCTCCAAAATGAAAATGCGGTTGGAAACAAACTTATTTTTTTGCCTAAGAGACAACGAGTGGACAAAAATCATGCATTGATATTAGTCATTGCATGGTGCATGAGCACACACAGTGTGTTTAGAATGTTTCCATGTGACATCGGATTGAATCATTTTAAGGTGTGCATTTTTTGTTAAAAACATACTGTATTAGATTTCATGACATATTCATTTTTTGTAAGAATGTGTGCTGTAATAACATTTATGAATTAGGTTAATTTCTGCATATTTTCAGCAATTGCTTCAGTTTGACCAGACTCATAATGACATGTATTATTTGTCGTCAACAAGGATGTTTATAGACTGGATTACAAGACCTTTCTTGTGTAGTGTACATGTAAGGTGCTGACATGTTGGCTTTTGTGCGCATTTACAATTAGAATATTGACGTTTTGTGTATATTGGGTATTTTGTTGTAGGCTTAGTAAGTGGTTTATGGGCTTTGAGGTGCAATGATTATATTAACATGCTGATAAGTAACTTGGGACCGAACCGCGAGGTGTCATGAGCTAAGGCGCATTTGTCACATGTGGCAAAGGATATTACCTTAATCCCGAAACTTTCAGCCCACTGGCTTGAGTTAGCAAGTGGAACAACCTGTTACTGCTTCAATTTGTTAAATTTGAAAGGACCTGAAACAGAAAATAGGGCGTCAGCATCCTCATTGGTAGTCAAACTGAGCACGTGTATTGATTTTTTTACCAATGCACTTGAACTCTTTGCACTAATTTGCATATATGAAATAGCAAGTATGTTTATGCATGCAACTGTTTGTTTTGTTTTCTGTTTTTGTTATCCCCCTGGCTTGAAAAGCAAAGGGGGATATTGCGAGGGTGCGAATGTCCGTATGTATGTGTATGTATGTGTACAAACTGTCCCAATAAAAACTATACAATCAAACTTAAAATTATAAAAAATATAAACTGTGCATTTCTACGAGATATTTTGACTTTATTTGTTAGACTAGTTCCTAAGCTAAATCCTCGCTTTTATTCTATCCAGTTTGATGGCCCCTAACCGGAGATATTGTCAATTGAATACAAAGGATAAAATACCACTTGGGCCAGTTTCACTCGAAGGTTCAAGAAACTAAAGGTATAAAGCATGTAGCATCATTGTGGGATTAAACTGCTTTCAAACAAAAGAATATTGTACGGATCAGAGTGAATGTATTATCATGCATTGAACTAATCAATATATTATTTTTCAAACAGTGAAAGCACAAAAAAATTATGTTGTGGGGGGAAATGGGTGGCTCACTCTCAGTGGGACAATAATCATGAAATTCATGTACATTTTGGGAATTTGACTGCTGAAACTAATGGAACAGCCATAAGTCTCTGTTGGGGGACAAATTTGCGGACAACGCTCTAATATGGAGGGGAAATTTACCTAAGCTTCCCCTATTCACCATCCCTCCAAGATGCCAGGGAGGAACATAATGAAGAAATCAGTGTTGAACAAGGAACAATAAAGGAAAGGATGGTCGGTGTTCAAAGGTCTCAGTTTACTTTCAACAAAGGTGTTTTTATGGTTCTACCTTCTGCTGAAACCTGGAGTAAGGCTGAAACAACAACACCCTTTGGAATTGAATTTCCCACAGCTACATGTATTTATTGGCAATTGCGACATTATAAAGTTATAAAATGTTATATCACAAGAAGCAGCGCTTTATACCTATTTTTTATTTTAATTTTCAATAAAGAATGTCTTGAAGTTGATTTTCAATGGCAACTGTGTTGATATCAGGATAGCCAAAACTGGCCCAACAGGTTTTTCAAGTGTCTCAGATAATTAGCCATAACTCCTGAACCAGACCCCCAAATTACACCAACTAAAAATCTTATGAAAGCTGGAACATTCATAAAAAAGAATCAGTTAAAGTCAAGGTGAGATGAACTTAGGGTTCTTGGCCAAAAAATTAATCTTTGATTGTATAGTTTTTTTTGGGACAGTCTGTATGTATGTATGTGTGTTCCAGTTTGGTTAGGTTTTTTTTTTCGCGTCTCCTTCGAAAAGTTTAAGTCCGATTTAAACCAGAATTGGGGTCAAGATACAATAGGGGTTCCTTCATGTGTGGATGATGTCAAAGGTCATGGACCAAGGTCAAAGGTCATCTGAGGTCATGTTCCAGACTGCCATCTTGCCAGGGGGATGACGCAAGTTTACCTGCTGTATTTTTTAATTTGCAGTCCATGAGCACACATTTCATTTGACCAATTGTATTTTTAAAAAAGAGTATCATATTCTTAATCATTTCACTGGGGATACCTAAAGAAGACTAGTTTTGCTTAAGAAGAAATTCCCTCCTTGAATTAGGGTTTCTATTTTTCCTAATCCTTTAAAGTCCCAAATCAAAGCCTACTATATGCCTAACCTTCGTACAAATATAATCTACAACATGTTCTATTCTATTAGACATTTTATTTCCATAAATGTATTTTGCTTACCTTCACTTTCTGTGAGTAATCTTCTCTCAATCTGCAAATCTTGTCTGTATTCTCTCCACAGCGACCTGACAACTTCTTCACTTTCAGGCCTGTGCGCTCTATCAGCATGCCAGCATTTCTTCATTAGCTCTTTGAGAAAGGAAGGACAATCTTCAGGAATATGTGGTCGGAGATCTTTAACCATAACTTGGTAAATCACTGCTCCTTGTATCATACCTTTATACGGTTCCTCACATGTTATCATTTCCCAAACAATTACACCAAATGCGAAAATATCAGCTTTGGGTGAGAGTTCTAGATTTTGTAAAATTTCCGGAGCCTGCCATTTGGCACTTCCTTTTGTGCTTTCTGTCGTCTTGGTACTGGATAAATATTTAGCGATACCAAAATCACATATCTTCAAGACATCGTCAGCTGTTAAAATACAGTTCGGTGATTTCAAATCGCGGTGTAAAACATCATTTTGTTTTAAGAAGTTAATTCCTCTAGCAAGGTGAAAGATCCATAAGCGTAGCAAGTTTTCAGGGAGTTTTGATTTGTCTTTTAGGTAATCATATAACGACCCTTTAGCAGCAAATTCAGTTATGATCACTACATATGGCTCCTCTTGAAAGGAGTCATAATACCTGATAATGTTCCTATGATCCAACTTTTTCAGCAAATTAATTTCACGCTTTACTTGTTCTGAAATTTCTCCCTCAATCTTGATCTTTTTGGCCGCAGCTTCAATCGTACCAAGTTCTTTCGATTTCCAAGTAACTCTGTAGACATCTCCACTGGCGCCGCTTCCAAGACGCTCATGATAACTGAGATTTGATCCCATTTTAAAGTTTTCTTGAAAATACACAGGTACTCAATCTGAGTAAATAGAACATCAGTAAGTAAATGTTAATATCTAGCTATTACGAGCAAATATTCCATATTAAACTGTCATGAAATTTACAATAATCGGCATATTCCGTGATAGTAAAATCAAACACTTATTCTGTCTGTAATATTTACAGCTACCGTCAATAAAATATATCTGAACTTACCTGAAACGTGCCAATTGCATATACACTTTGTTTATTGGTAGTTATGGCTGAAAATCGCACTAATTAAAGCCGAGTTTTATTTGAATCCAGTCAAACCAACATCTATAATCTCGGTAGAATAGCTTGCTGTTCCAGAAGTCAGCAATCCAGCCACTTTATTTACAATTGCTATTGGCAATTAGTGTATATACACAGTGCAGCAATGTGATTGGACAGTGGAAAGATTTGAAACATGATAGTGATATTTGTAGATGAGAATGTCAATAATAAATCTGAATTGATGACGTCAATGGTTTGTTAACAACTGTCAAACCATTGACCTGTCACATGTTCAGTGAACTTTGAGACCGAGTTCAAGTGTTTGTTCTAAACTTAATTTTCTTTTTATAGATATCATAAAATCGGATAATTGCGCTTAAAGGCACTATCAGTGATTTGTTCAATGCCAACATCAACATTATATTCAATTAAATATCACATGCCAATTTTCAAATATTCTTAAAAATGACAGGCACCAGTTACCAGGGATAGAAATAGGTTGCTTGAACCCACATGGTTTTCACTGCTGTTGTGCTAAGCAATAACAGCACATTTTGTGAAGAGCACCACCAATTTTCTGAATATTTTTGCACAGTTGCATTGGTAAATGGCTAGTAAACAATACCCATGAATGATAGAGCTCAACATTCTCTATGTGTCGCAAAAAGAATAATTAATATCAGAGATCTCCGATAATAATAAGTTGGATGTCATTTTAGTGAGGTGGGACTGTTTTGTCGTGGATGGACATAAATTTGGCATTTCCACCTCTGCCATTAAATTACAATCAGGGATTCCAATTCTAATTACAAAATCGCTTCTTTTATAACAAATACGGATTTTTTAGCAATGTCATTCACAGGTATAGTTAAAAAGACAATTACCAACACAACTGTGAAAAAATCTCAAATTTTGAAAATTGGGAGGCACTCTTCAAAAATCAAGGCTTCAATTTGTCAAGTCTAATTGAAGCTAAATTTGTTCCCTGAATCACTACAGGGCAGAGCTCCGCGGTCCCCTTTTTGTTGGGGTTGCAGTCTGAGAGGTGCAAGTTCACTCAATGTAATTGCCCATGTAACATGCCCAAAAGGATGTCATTAGTTGATTGGGACTAGTGTTACCTCGGTATATGCCCTCCTTGTGACAGGGCATCCAATCAGTGAGTGGCTTTGATAAAACTTGGGGTTTCCCGCGATTTGTCTGGTTGTAAGTTTTTGCTCAGAGGAAGACAGTGAAGGCAAGTTTGAAAATCCCCACCCTCCCGCCCAGGTGGCTTACGGGTATCAGGTTGGAGTCCCCTCAGAATGGGTGTACTGAGGGGTTAGCAGTTGTTGGTTTGGCTTGTCCAGGGGCTGGGATCATCCCCCCTTCGGCTATGCATATATGTTTGCCTTAGGTAAACCTCTCCCTGTATGGGTAGATGGGGATGAATCCAGCCTCTGGCTTAGTATTCTTAAGATTGGCCAATCGCATTCGTCCCCTCATTTTGTGTGTCGGCAAGGTTTGACATCACCCCATTTCCTACTGGAAATGTTTCTGTACTGTTAGTGGTATATCAACTATGCATTAAAGTGGTCACTGTCTATCCAGCCCTTCCTTCAAACAGTGTAATTATCGCCTCCAGTGTTTTTCCATGTCTTGTGTGAAATAGTGATTTCTGGGAGCAAATGTGCTGTTATTGCTTTAAAGACTGGCTCTGAGATTTCAAAATATATATTTCTTTTTGTATATTAATTAAAAATAGTCAAGTCAACTACAACTAAAACACTCACCTAAAATGCTGAATTCCAAAGGTTGAGATGAATCAGAATCTTTGTTTTGATAGAGTAAACATATGTATATAGTATAGCAAAAATTCTAGATGTAAGTTTTAAACAAAGTTGTAATTTCCTATATGTCGGACATCGATTTGATCTCAGCTATTTCACACAGTGATTAGTATCTGGACATCATGTGCACATAATACCTGTGTACTTTTTTTTATGTATACAGAGAACATCTATACATGTACAGAGAACACCCAGTATGTGTTCAATACAGTGTAAAAGAGGGAACATGGTTGGCAAATGGAGTAACATTTTCACAGATTGGTGTCATAACAGCAATATGGGGCGAAATTAGGGAGTTTCCATAACCTGACCTATCTGACACATTTTTCTGATACACTTATGAATTTGGAAACCTTAATGGAATAAAACATGCATTCTGTGAAGGGTTTCCGAATTCATAAGTGTGTCAAATGGGTCAGGTTACGGAAACTCCTGTGAAATTTTGCAACGATTGGTGTAAAATTACATAATATTGTGTAATTTTGACACCAATCTGTGAAAATCTTACCGTATCTGACAACCATGTTACTTCCATACACTTTATTTTAAGAGTGTAAGAACACCCAACATGTGTACATGTATTGACTTTATGTATATATACACATGTATCTACACACCCGGTTTGTGTACATGCACATACAGTCTATATACCTGTGTGTGTATATGTGTGTGTGTGTGTCAGCATGCACGTTACCTCTTTGTGTACATAATGCCATCCAATATGTGTACATGTATTGACTGTGTGTATATACACATGTATCATCTACACACCCAGTTTGTGTACATGCACATACAATCTGTGTACCTGTGTGTGTGTCTGCATGTACATTACTTCTTTGTGTATATGTAAGATGCCATCCAAGATGGGTATCAAATATGGCTGGAAAATGCACTTAAAGGTGCTTGTTTTAATTTATGTGTATTGTGTTCTCTACTTGATATGAGAGCCTAGCACTTGCACATACGCCCCATCAAGTACCGTGGGAAACAAACTTGATGGTAGAAGCAATAATACACATTGCAAACCCTATTCAATACTGTGCTAATATTGATGGTTAACCATTAATTTGGCAGTTTTTTGTTTATATCTTGGGAATGAAATGCATTGGAGGGCTCCAATTTCAAGATGACAATGAGAAAAATACGGCCTTTCATCTGATATCAAAATCGATACTACTTCCGGGTAAATCAGGGGGTCCCAAAGACGATCGGAACATACACCTTTAAAGCGGCAACAAATCGATCACTAATAGTCTAGAGATACATGTCTCTTTGTGGTAGGTTTTAGGCATCCGTTGGCATCCATGTGATTGTGATATTTGATAAAGGACTCTCTAGCCTTACTGGGATTTTTGGAAGTGATGATCCAACTAAAAACCACCAAAATCTATCATTAGCATACAGCGTGAATGAATTGCTGACCTTTACAGCCATATTGGAAGCCCATCTAGGATGCCAAAATGGGTGTTTTGACTGGACAGGCAAAAAAATACAACTTTTGGGTTAATTAAGAGATGATGATTTTTTAGCATTTTGGTGGACATTTTGATTTTTTGCGTTTCTTTGAAAATGCTCAAGGTTTTTCGTCTGGCACCCATTAGATTCAGATTCAACAGGAAAAAATGGTCTAGAAACCGTTGAAAACATTATATAATATAACATGGTCACTTTGTCTATAGCCTGGACTATTTTCAGAAAATGAAAGTATAAATAATCTCCAAACTTCATCCAATATCACATTTCTTTTAATGACAGTTTCCCTAGAAGTACACTTACAAATGAGAACACAAAATGTATCAAGTTTATCGTTCTGTACCAGCCAACAGCTTTATTGCAACACAAGGTTTTAACTTAATTAGGTTGCACATTATACATCAAAATATTTTAACAATCAAATTATTGAACAGGGCCGGGCAGCAATATTATTTTCCGTAGTTAACATTTGTATAGCAGCATTGTCTTTCAGTCATAGTTCAATAAGTATAGTACAAAACTTGAGTATGTATATCATTTTACATAGCTATTGTATTATAGAAGATGAGCTTTATTCTGTGAAGGTTTATATTGAATAAAAAAGACACCACCTCGGCAGCTAATCCATTGTGGAATGCGCTCGTAATCTAAAGGTCAATGGTTCGAATCCTACTCATGCCAATTTATTTGTAAATTGGCTTTTCTATTATCTTTAACTGAGTAAGTCCGTAAAAAAGTCTGTACTTATACTGTATAGTATTACTGCCATAGCAAATGTTAACTACGGAAAAAATATATTGCGGCATAGCCAGCAGAGGTCTGAGAGGGGCTTATACTCTTAAACTCTTTTAAGGAAAATCAGGATGGAAAAGATGAATACTTATGGTAGGTCAGCCTAATCTCACCCGTTTGCCCTGCGATCAGGATAATTGTTACCTGTGATTGAGAAATAGTTTGGACTGAACAGGAATATTCTTCTGCAAAATGGCTGAGCAGGCTGCTTGCCGATTATTGAGCAATAGTCAGTAATCACTGTTACAATCTTAAGAAATACAATCTGTCATTTTAATTTCACTATATTATCATTGTCTTACAGATTTCACAATTTACCCCCAACCCTACTGCCAGGCATTGTTAGAATTAGTGACAGTGGGCCACATACCTAAGCTGACCCCTCAAGAAAATCTTGGATTTGCCTAAAATGGCTGCAATTTTCAGCTAGATATCATTGTTAGGGTTCTGCTTGAAGGAGCATATGTAAATCAGAAGTGTCCATCACTTAATTTAAATTTTCAGGTCTTGTAGGACAAACACTTTCAATAACATAGCTATAAAACAGCTCTACCTGTCTTGATAACCAGCACATTGTATCTCCAATAGAGTCACTCTGTTATGGTTGTTAAGGGGAGTCAATTGAGTACAATAGGGATCAATTGATCAATGCAGGTAAGTCACATCACTGCCTCACAATGGGAACCATCTTGAATGCAAAGAAAACCCTCAATAACATAGGACTAGGATGTTAACTGGTCTATAGAGTCAATCTGTTATGGTTGTTAAGGGGTGTCAATTGGGTACAATAGGGATCAATTGATCAATGCAGGCAAGAACCTTCACTGCCTCACAATGGAAACCATCTTGAATGCAAAAATGTGCATTGTCACGACCATAATCAGCATGAAATATGGATTCAAATGAGCCTTATCTTAGGTCTGTGGTTTTTGAAATGGTGTCCCAAATGACTTATAACCTATGCAAAATCTAAAAACATGCAAAACATCTTATTGGGATGAAAACACTGATGAACAACATTCATGACATTTCTAATGGGCTTCAGAGGTTCTACTGAATTAATAGGTACATGATTCCAGTGAAATATAAAAAATAAACCAATTTCATTCAGGATGTATACGAAACCACCTTGTCACAGCTGGCTAAACTCTCTTCAATTTTGGTTACAATTGCCTAAGTTTTTCCACAAATTTCTAGCAAGTGATACAAGCTTTTCCATTTTAATGGTTATTCAAATAGGTAAGGTTCAGTTCATAACTAGTGGTTCCAAACTAGGCATGACAGAAATCATTTGATCACTTTTAATGAAGATTTATAAAGTGTACTTTCCAAATAACAAAAATAGCTGATTGGTTGCACACATCAGCTGATGCTGGTCTTCATCACGCTAGCGTGTCACAAATATTACTAGATGCATAAATTGCGACAGCTTATATGCACAAACATTGCATCATGATTACACAATGCTAAATGTAGAAATTTAAAAACAGCATTTCAACAATAATTCTGGCAACACTGATCCAGTTGGAAGCTACACCATCTTGGTAATAAAATTAGATTTCCAACTTTAACAAAATGAACACTTTGTGACTTCAATTATTTTCATGATGATAGATTTTTTTTAACATAGCACATTATATTAATCTTGGAATGCCACCACACTGGAAATTAACCCTTGTTATAGACCATGAAATGATAACTTCAGAATTAAAGTATAATGTAAATGAGCTTATTGGAAAATACACATCACATGTACCAACTCATGGATATCACATGTACAACTCATGGATACCACATGCATTGCACATGGTATCACATGCACAGTACATGACCATGCATGGCCATGCACAGTTTATGGCCATGCACAGTATATGGCCATGCATGGCACATGGACATGCATGGTACATGGTATCATATGCATGACATGTGGATAGCACATGCACATTAAATGGATATCACATTAACAACACATGGATATTATAGTGATAATCACATGGACAGAAAATATCAAAATCATATAAGTTTAATACAGAATTTATTATAAATCTAAGTAAATTCCAAGGAGAGGTCTCGCTGGAGGTTGAATCAAGGCTTTCCAGCAACAGACCCAGATAGCATAGTGGGCCATGCCCTCCATATATGTTCACTGTTCAATGGTTACTGATATTTGTATCTTTAACATTTTTGGTTTTGATAATCTATATTACCCATCATTTTGAGACAGGCCATACATTCACAGATGTAAGCCATACAATGTGAGCTGTAAGCCATACCTTAAATGAAACTACACAAATAAAAATCACTCACTGGAAATCTGCCTTCATGAGAAGGACAACAAAAATGACTTTACAAATAACAATGAATATTAGCAATAATTAGTATTGTATCTTTATGAAACATCTCGATTATTTTCCATAATTATTATTCTGTACAGTTCTTAAATAAGTTTTTATACACAATTTTAACTATAATACACACACTGTTATATACACACACAGTTTGCAATTTTGTGTGTAAAATAATAATATTAATCTGTGTTTCAATTCAATGTGCTATCAACAGAAACACAAAACTTTTGACATACAAACTTCTTATACAAAATAGTGACCTACAACTTTGTTTTTAATAATTGTTAACAAATATCCTGAAAGAACGCTAATTTTGCTAAGTTCTAAGAATAAATTAAACTTTCTTTGTCACAAATCTTAGCTATAGAAATTTCAGAGAAATTTGTTACAGATAAATTTTAATACAAAGTGTAAAAATCTGTTTGCTCTTGATTTTACTGTAGAAAAGTAGCAGGTAAAATTGACAAGACAGCCAATCAATCATATGAAAATGTACAATGGCTGGTGATCATTAAAACTAAGCTTGTTACAGTGTCACATTTTAAAATGAACCCTATTTTCTCACATTGAAGGGTACCATTATTGGGTAGACATTTTAAATAGTATGCAAATGAGGTATTGCAATAGATTCCGTCATGCGCTGTATTATGTTTGTGTGTAGTAGAGCAGGACGGAATCAATAGCAAAACCTTATATGCATATTTGGGACTTCTATACGAAACAGCTACCCATTATTGGGGAACATTAAAATTAAGTTTGTTGCAGCATCTAATAAAAATAACTGCATTAGTAGGTTTTATAATGAACCTTATATTAATAAAATCCACTTTTGCTATGAAAATTAGTTAAGAAATTAGTTTTTAAAAAAAATATTTTTAAAGACTTGGCTAACATTTGGTTCTGTCCAACAACTTGCAACTTCGATGTGATAAATTATTTTGTTCACATTATTTTTATAGTAATACAATCAAGCAAAGAGTCATGTGCATATTAATGAACTAAGATATCGGATAATACAATAAAGCACAGAGTCATGTGCATATTAATGAACTATGACATCGGAATACAAATTCTTACGAACCGTACCAGTAGTCAAAGCTCAGCTAAAGAAATCATTTGCAAGGGGGAAAAGATGTAGTAGACGTACATAAACAATGTCATTTGTTCAATGCATCTTACTCTTTCAGATAAAAAGACAAATACATGTACCAATATGCCTCAGAATGTTAATTCATCTTTGAATAACTTCTTATTGGCTCAATGTGACACAGACTCATTTGCAACAACCTGAAGATATTAAACTCCTGCATTTTTTCTTTAAAGCAATAGATTAAGATTGAGGAAGAACAAATATCATATTTTACACATAAATATGCCATACCATAATACACAGAAGTCTGCTCGAAGTCATATTGTGAGGTTAAAAACCCCTTTACTGCAGCCTGACCGGTAAAACAGCATGTAGGCAAAAGGAATCAACTCACATGTGCTTCAAATCTAGGTTTAATGAATAAACCTATTCCGGAGTAGGTTTATTACAAATTATTCCATTTATGCAAAGGCTGCTTGGACTTATAGATGAGGACTAGCACACACAAAAAATATTGCTTGGGAAAAATCTGGAACATGCACTGACCACATTTGTTTGTTTTTAAGAATCACTGATCACAATTAAAAACATGAATTTTAAAAAAATGATAACAGAAAATGATAAAAATTATATTTTTTGCCATTTCTTTTAAACAATAATAATTGTGTACGAAAATGATTGTGTGTAAAAGATTATGCTGTATGCTGTTAAGTGGGCCAAAGTGTAATAGAGTGTTCAAGTTATTACTATTTCTTTGTTCAATACACACTTTTAAACTTTTCTTGGACTTTTAAAATAGTTAAACTCATTGCATGTGGAAATATTGCAAGGATATGCTGCAACTACTACAATTTTATTAAATTCTTTTAAAGAAACAACTCTGCAATTTGAATTTTTGGTTCAATGTTCAAAACTTTCCTTATACATTATATTTTATTGATATGTGACTTACAGAATTGTTACTTCATTAAGAACTGGCTAAAGAACTGGCTTTGGGTACAAGTTAGGTACATGTAAATACTGATTTATGAAGAAATCTGAATGACCTTATACTCAAATTTCTTGCAAAGTTCAATAAATCTACAGTAAACTATGTCATGTAAATACAAGTTTAACCCAACCACTTTGATCAGTTCGTTGTAATGCATACCAGTATGGTTGCATTATTGAACTTTGACAGAGGAAACTGTGTTGATATACCCCATTAATAAAATATACTCTTGACGTCTCACAGGAGTTGTCTTAATATGTACATGGTAGCGCTCTTCAAATTTACTGCCAGACCTATATGGAAAAAATAGAAATAAGAGAAATATATTTTGTGAGAAATGTTAACATTATCCAAAGTTAACTTTTGTCAAATGATGCAGGAAATAACCAAGGTTAGACCCCCCCCCAAAAAAAAACAAGTTTGTCTGAGAAGGAATGTGAAAAATGCAAATGCAAAATACATTATTTATATCAGGCTTCCGAGTACCAATCTTTGTCTTGTACAGGTTTGGTAAAGTCCCCGGATGCAATACAATATTCTTTTTAATATTGTATCGTATCCGGGCATTTTAGCATGAACATCATTGAAACACTGTATCGTACTACAACACAAGGTTTAGTTTTAGTCAGCCTGATATTTATTAATAATAATAATAATATTGAATGTTTTTTTTTCATATGATACTTGAATATATTGCACTCGCTAAAAAAATATTGTACTCGTCTTCGACTCGTACAATATTTTCTAGCTTGTGCAATATATTCTTGTATCATACTCAAGGTCATTCATTATTATATAATTATTATTTTTGTTATTGCATTTTTGACCCTCTTTTTTCATTTGTGGTAGAATTCTCATTTTTTCTGAAATTTAAAAAAAAAATCTTACAGTGAGCAAAAACCTAAAAAAATCACGGTCTTTTTTTTTCTTGGCCTTATACATGTATAGCCTATGTGTGCTATAAATGATTGGTCATTTAAAATTAAGTCTTTTTTATTGAAATGACAGTCCACGATAGAGAGTGAGGGAGTCGGAGAGAAAGCAAGAGAGAGATTTAGTCAGTTATTGAAAAAGCTAGGTTGAAACCTCTCTCTCTCTCTCATTGTCATTTGAAACCTCTATTTCATTGTCATTTGCTAAAGTCTGAAGTAAAAAAAATACATTAGTCTGCTTGCATTTTTGTAACTCTTTAAATTTTTCAGTATTTTCTGAAAACCTTTGGTTTCAAATTTCCCATCCCCTAAATATATCAGTGATTATAAGGTCATATTGACAAGTCACGGAATGTCTGCATTGTCTGGGTTCTTATTTTCTACATAGTATATAATCAAATGTTGTCAATGGATGACTCACAATGGCACAACATGGATGCCTCCAACACATCATGTTATCTATTAATTCAACTAATTAACTAATCTAATAACTTTGAATTGAAAGATTAACACAATATTTATATTAACAAAATATATAATGCATGATGTATCCAATTAAGTCGTCTGTATTTGGTTAATGAATTGCTCTAGGAAATTCACCATCACTCACCTTGACTGTGCTGTCAACTGCCCCTGAAAACAAGCGCCCTCTGGAGGTTGCTAAGCAAGCTACACTGCCTTGATGTCTGAGAAGTGTTTGTGTACAAATCATGTTCTCCATGTTCCATACCTACGAAGAGAAAGCCAACATCAGTATCAACAACTTCATAACTATATATCCCTAACAAGGCTCTTGTCCTGGAAGGAAGGGAAGGGTAGAAGCTGAAGATTTCATATCGTGGGCGGGAATCAAACCAGGGACCCGCAGGGCCCCAGTCCCATGACCAGCGAGGGAAGCCATGAGGGAGTGATCTATGGGCGTGCTAGGGATATAATTTCTTATCATTTAGTGAGCATCATGTCACTCATTCTATTTCTTTAATATACTAAGGCAAAAAGGGCATATTTTCAGTGATATGGAGACATTTCAGACATGGTACTGGGAACATTATGTAATTGTTAAAAAACTTAAAAATGCATTAGGGGCATTACTTGAGAGAAGAATTAACACACGAATATACAACAAACTGTGTTCACACAGATCGTGTGAGGATTATACTTGCATTATGATTGATCATTCAGTCATTCACACATGTGTTAGTAAGTAAGAGCTCACTTAGCGCTCGATTGTAACCTATATTGAATCACCGGGTTGAAAAGGTGAGGACATATGCAATCTGAATCATGATCCGAAGGTTGTGGGTTCGAGCCCTGCTGTGGCCAGAGTCTTATGCACTTAAGGCATTTAACCTCAATTGCCTCGTCGAACCAAACAATATTCGTTTAGCTGTTATGGGGAATTTCTGATGGAAGTGTTGCTAAGAGTGCTTTGAATCTTCTGAAAATATGGTATTATTATTATTATATTGCTATCCTGTATGTTAGGGCGAAATTGGCTTTGTTATTCACTCAGAACACTCTTAGGACGAAATTTCCTTTCCCCCTAACTTTTGTATTGCAGTTTATTCTGTTTTGGATAACAAAGGATATGAATATTATTTATGCAAATGAAGGATAATCCCCTAGAATAACAAAGGATATGGATAGTAATTAATTTAAATAAGAAAATAACTTATTATAACCTAATGAATAATTAAAATTTCCCTCTATTCCACTGTTACAGTTACTATGCTATCCCCTACGTTAGGGCGAAAATGGCTTTTGTTATTCACTCAGAATGCTCTTAGGGCGAAATATCGTTTCCCCTAACATATACCTTTGTATTGCGGTTTATTCCTTTTGGTTAACAAAGGATATGAATATTAATATGCAAATGAAGGATAATCCCCTAGAATAACAAAGGATATGAATATTAACTAATTAAAAGAACTCATAACTTAATGAATAATTAAAATTTCCCCCTAAACAGACATTGTCTTTTGAGGCGCGCACGCGCGATCGCGCACAGTCGCGCATCTAAAATGCTTTGAGTCCGAGCGATTTATCGCGCATCTTGTTAAAAGCCGGCTGCGAGTTTTCTACCTTCGTATTTGAGCCGGCAACCCAGCAAAATACTTCCTTTGGCAATATTTAATGATAAATGATCATGGAACACTATGCTTTACCAGTTACACGCAATTTTCAGATAGTGTGAACGGCTGGTAAATCGGTGCCGAGAGCAAAAATCAGCGGGTATTAACTCCACAAATGTATCGGAACTCCAATGGAAATACCGCATGGAAGGTGTACGAAAAATGAACACGGACTATGTGTAAATAATGCATGAAGTAAACGTCGTAAATTTGAAGCCTTCGCACTGTTAATCGCACGTGGTTTTGTTTTGATTGAGCCGAGTTTTGATAGCTACGATGGCGCCTCGGGC
>JAMKCH010086855.1:0-15074 GCA_023653785.1 Ophioderma brevispina | reverse complement strand
GTCCTGAAGTATGGGACATTGTCCTGGGATATGGGACATTGTTCTGGAGGTATGGGACATTGTCCTGGAGGTATGGGACATTATCCTGGAGGTATGTGACATTGTCCTGGAGGTATGGGACATGGTCCTGGAGGTATGGGACATTGTCCTGGGGTATGGGACAATGACCTTGTTAACATGAATTATTTTTTTACATTTTATATTGTTATTGCTGACTCAAGACATTTTCAGGTTGAGCATGTAAACCAAAACTGAAATTGTGCATCTTCAGAAATGATTCGAGAACCATCACATACATCGGACGACCTATTTGGGACCGCTGTCCCTATTTTTTTGTTTTATTAAATAATAAAATATGTTCATATTTTATATTTGTTACAATATTTATATTTACTGTACATGTGCAATGAGATGGAAGTAAACCTGAAACCTGAACCTGAACAAATATAATGGCAAGTTCCCTTTGAAATGCTTAAAGGTGCAACGAGAGATTTTGAGGCACCCAGATATTGTGTCATAATAGTAATTTCATACAAATTAGACACTCAATAGATTTCTTACCTTGTATTCGGCTACAGAAATGTCTTAAAAGAGAGACAAAGGTGATTTTGATTTGCCTATATTTCAATATAAAACAGGCTGAATTTCGTATTTGCTCCTATACGAAATTAGAAATTTCATAATTTGTGTACCATTAAAGGAGCATTTCTCAGCTTAATCCTTTTAGATGGTAATATTTTTTATGGAAAGCTTTACATCAGGGCAAACATCAGTACTTTTGATTTTTTAGAGACACAAGATAAGTGAAATCTCTCGTTGCACCTTTAAAGGCAAAAACAGCCAATTTGAATTTTATGCAAAACTCCATCCATGGGTACAGGGTTATAGCCAGACCAAATTGAGTGCCGGGTAAATCGAGAACCTTATTTAGAAATCCACTTGGTTATTTATTGCAATTTTCTGCACTTAATTGAGATTTTGTGCAGGTCAGTAGAGCAAATTTTAAGCTTACTGCCGGTCAAATTGAGTCTGTGCCGTCTACCCCGACCGGCGTAACTATTATAACACTGCATGGGTAGCTAGTGAAGCTCAATAGGCAATTTAAACAGCTGTGAAAATGTGAGCAATTTCATTGGCTGATGCCCGGGTAACCGGGTTCAATTCGACAATTGAACCTAGGTAGTACGCGCTGCGTATTGACGTTATTTAGAGGTTGAAGTGCTCGCGTCGTACCGCGTTTTGCTACATTCGCGCACGCCTGCCAATGTTGCGTCTCGTTGCGTATGTTTGTTGCGTTCAACGGGTTGTTCGATTTTTGTCACTGGCAGTCCCTTTCTTGCTCTATTTAAACCATTGTAGCCATAATTTGCGCACCCACTTTATCTGCTCCCAGTTGAATTTAGCAGCCTTGACGGAATAAAGTGCACGTGATACTGTACTTTATTCCGTCAAGGCTGCTGAATTCAACTGAGAGCAGATTAAAGTGGGTGCGCAAATTGTGGCTACCCTTTAAACCATAAGGATTGCGAAATTGGGTTAAAGATTACCTTAAATTATGAAGCTGTTTAAGATCGAATGAGAATTAAAGTATGATTTTGGGAACCGGTACTCTCTTTACGACGAATTGAAACATTATTTTTGCGTGGAAGAACTCGGCCTCCGGCCTTGTTCTTCCACTTAAAATAATGGTATCGCCTTGGTATCAATTCGTCGTAAAGAGAGTACCAGTTCCGAAAATCATACCTTTATTCTCTTTAAAAAATAAAAGGTTTTATATGGTCATGATATGTTCGATTTTCTTGAGATTTATCCTAGCAGCACAATTTTGGATGCGTTAATTGTAAGCGATATAAGCTCAAACTCAGTGCAGCAAGTATATTCAAAGCTTGCACGTGGCCTCATTCTTCCATCTACATTGTATAGAAGATGATGGTATCGTCTTGGTTTCAATTCAGCGTAGAGTACCGGTCATACCTTTATTTTCTAAATTATTATTTGTGTACACAGGGGTCAAAATCAAGATCAAGGGCCAAGCTAAGACAAATTGGGATGAAACAGAGAACAAGTCTAACATACCATACTTTTGGAAAGAAAAGTACTTTGAAGACAAAAGGCTTGTCATGGGGAAAGGTAAGACTTAAAGCAATAACAGCACATTTTTTGTGAAAATTTTCCAAAAATTTTGAGATTTTTGCACAGTTGCAAAATGGCTATAAACTAGGTCTGTGAATGGTAAGGCTCAAACTTAAAGCCGCTATCAGCGATTTTTTCACAATGTAAACAAATCGCGCCCCCAATTTTTCATCAAAGTCAATTTTCTTGCATTGTTCTATTGGAAATGGTTATATTTGGAGGTCGGGAGACCAGTTTCTGATGTTCAGTTGCACTCCATTTCGAACCCCTTGGACCAATTTTCACACCAATTGCCAATTTTCACTTTCATCAATCTCTTGCTTTATTCCCTGTAGGCAAATAGACTCCATGTCTAAATAAGTCCCATTTTCAGGATCAGCATGGTTTCTAGAATGTACAAAGTTTTTTAATTGTGAATTGTCCCCACTGCAACTTTCATAATGTGAATGTGGGGGGGGGGCACATATTTCCAGGGAGGAAAGCATATTAAAATTTGTTAGTTTAGGTCTATGTTGTTTTCATGTAAATTGGTGCGTGTGCAGAAATTCAACTAATTTTTCAGGGGGGAAAGATTCCCCACAAGGGGGGAAGCTGACCCTCTTTTTTATACTATTACAGTCTAGGCATTCCAATATTTGTATACTATCACATGTGCTGGATCACATATCACTCGATCAAATTCACAAGGCCTTCACCCCTTGAAATGGAACAGTTTTCCCCTATTTCAATATGGGCTTTAGCCTGATGTATATGGGCAATTCCACCGTCATGGACGTTACATTTTGACCCCACCTCCTGAATTCAAACGGTATTCCAATAAAGCAGAATGCTTTGGATGTTAATTTTATTTGTGGTAATGTTAGTGGACACTCTAATGTTAAACATAAGCATGAAATTTCTAAGGACCTCCAACTGATTAAAAAGATACGAGCTTTAGAAGTGTATGTCATGGACGTTACGAGAATGGACAAGCATTTTTTTGGACAACATTCATTACAAAAGCTCTCTGAAGTTGCAACCTCAGGCTTCATGGTTCCTGTTTAATAATGTAACTACAGCAACATATTATCTAACTTTGAATACAAGTAAGGGAAAACACCTTACTATAGTTAAAATACATCAAAACGAGTGTCATGGACGTTACATTTGTGGAAACGTCATGGATGTTACACGTGTTGAATTTGCAACACTTACTCATTCCTAATTGATAATTTAGAGGTGTGTGCTTATAGAGTAGCTCCTATTGTTTAATTAGATCATAGTAATTCTAGAAAACTCCTGTTAATTAACAAGCTCTTGAAAATGCGTCATGGACGTTACAAAGGGGACATCACCGTGGAATTGCCCATATGCCACTATTGCTTTGTCACATAATACTGCGGTGATATTTGACATCACAATATCGTGCGATGAACGTCGTGTATACTCCGAGTGATAAATGTCTCGCCGCAATGTTCAATTTTAATCAAGCATGTTTTTTTTTTATTTCTAGATAAAAAAGACCAGAGTGGTGAGAAAGTTTACTTGAATGCTGGAGAACATAAGCTGCGATTTAGGTTCAAAATACCAGCTGCAGAACTGCCACCTCCATTTGAAAGTTGTTTTGGGCACATACGATATAAAGTGAAAGCCAAAATTTACAGGCCTTGGAAATTCGACCACGAAGTAGAGACGCTGTTTAGCATAGAAGGGGCCAATGTTGATCTCAATACTAAGCCAGCAGTAGTGGTGAGTCTAAAGGACATCGCTGGATAAGGAATGAAGGACGCCCTCTATAGTTTTCATGAGAAGGGATGAATTTGAAACATTTCGCATTATAAAGCGACATGCTCAAAGTTTACCTTTTTGTGGTTTTCAAAAAAGTCCATGCACTATACATAAATTCTCAAAAAGTCGCTTTTAAAAAAAAATTATAATACAGGCTTAAATGGGTAATTGAAATTTCCAAATATGAACCCTTCCCCCCCCCCAAGAACCACAATGTCGCTTTGCAAGGATGTGTGTTATATTAATTAGCAACATGAGTGGCATTCTGGTTCTGGGGGGGGGAGAGGGAAAGACCCCATTTTTGCGTTTTTGTTTTCTGGGGGGCCTGAACACTAAATGGAATTGCCAAAAACAACAACTTATTACATATATCATGCATACCACACTATGAGGTAAGGCATGCTAATCTACCAAGGGCTCAGTTCAGTAGCCTTGGACGGGTGCATGTTAACAACTGCTGAACATGCAGGTTCTGGGTATCATAAATCATACTAAAATACAGGGGTGTATTTGCTCAATATACTGGTGAATGAATGCTATTGAGCTGTACCATGTGAATTGAGATTTTGAGAGTGAGAGTTAAAGACACTATCAGTGATTTATCCGAAAGAATCAAAATATTTGAAATTTGCAGGAATAGCTTAAAAGTGAAGGACAAGCCTGTAGAATTCTCATAAGTTACTTTTTCCAACTGAAGAATTGACAGAAAAGGAAGAAAACGGCAGTGTTCAAAGACATGAATCTCCATTCAATTACGTGTTGTAGGAAGTGTCCGAACGGACACTTATGCCTAAAATATCAGATTTTGTCCTTATTAGGGTGCTTCTGGTCCTATCATTTGTAGGGTATGTTAGGATACCTATACTTATTCCAGACATGCAAAAATCTGATTTTTGATGATTTTTTTGATTTTCTGATTTAGCAAATCACTGATAGTGTCTTTAACTTGCTCATGATATTAATAGCGCGGTCATGGGCCATTAAGATGTCGGCCATTGTGTTGCATAATAGAGTTTGCTTGGTGTGAAGACAGTAAATCTCAGCACTCATTGCACAACATCAGCATAAGCTAATAGGTATTTGGGTATTTTCATAAAGGGCTGCCTCGTTTAGCATCTTTGTAGCTTATGAAGGACAAAGGTCTATCTATAGGCATCATTTACAAGCTCCATAACAAAGGGTAGCTATGCAATCTGCCTGTTTCTCAGTGGCATACCGAGGTAGTCAATCCAGAGGGGGCAAAATTTCAAATTCGTAAGTCGTCCCGGTGATTTGCCCCAAATAAGTCTGAACTTGATGAAATGCGCGCTCGTAGCGAGTGAAAATCCATGAATTTACTTTAATTTTGCCCAAATTTATATAGGCTGAAATTGGTCGAAATTCCCCGAAGAAGAGGAACGAAAATGCATATTTTGGTCCATATGGTCCCGCCTTTTTCGAGCCAGAGGGGGCAACTTGCCCCTCCGGTCGGTATGCCACTGCTGTTTCTTCATAACTGGTCGTTGCAAATGAAGGCATGCTCTAAGCTTTGCTTTTTCCAGAGAGCATGCCCCTTTAGTTTTTCAGACTTTCTCATTTTTTCTTGACATAAATATTTTGAGGATAAAAAACACCTTGCATACATGATAAAACTATAACTATGATGATTATAGAGGGCCTCCTTCATTTCTTATCCGGCGATGTCCTTTGGGACAAAGTAAAGTTCCTGCTTACAAGAAAAGGCAAAGCAATCCTTGCAAAGTAAATAAAAATAATGATACTGCATTTTGTCTTGTCCTGAGCTGCACTTGCTCATAGCAAGACATCACTATTTCTGTATGTGTATGATGTGTATGTAGGCCTATATATCAGTCATTTTGATTAAAGTTTAGTAATTTGTTCTCTCCTGCCCAAACGCTTTAGCCAGTATTACAGCCAAACTTGGTCAGAAGAACCACTGGCCCAAGCTTCAGGTTCATATGTGGTGTACTCTGATTGATTGGTGCGAGGGGTCATGTGGGCCAATTAGAGAGGCGTTCTTTGAAAATTTTTATCAACTTTTTTCAGGTAGGGATGTGCATGTAGGTGCTGATGAATGATTAATTCTGGTGCTGTTCAAGTTTGCATTCAGATATCTGCATGAACAAATACTCATGAGCTAATTTGCATATGAACAAAAGAATATGTGTGGATACCACCTTTTTCAGACCGCATAATTATTAGCATCTTGGTGACTGAGAATGGCTTAATGGGTACGGTATACGTGGAACTAAAATTTGAGCTGAAAAAGCAGTCCCCATAGGGAGTGCCTCCCACAGGTATCAAATTGCTGAGAATGATAATTAAGTCTTGTGCTCTGTTCAGGAATACACATATATACAGGATATTTGCATGCATATATACATCACACCATTTCCGCTCCCATAGCATCTGTCCTGCTCGGTCACAGCGCCGCAATCTCCAGTGTACAAAAAATCCAAATCAACGCTATCTGACCTGGTCCGAATATGTTAACAAGTTGTTGTGTACGTGTCAGCCACTTGGCATGTTACCGTCGAAAACTTGTGAACTCCCTAGTGCAGTGAAGATTTGCCAAGGTCGGGGTGGCACAAATTACTTTCTGACCGTGATTCAACAATGGGCGGCGCTGTGTGCCAAGACGACACGTAAATGGGGTGACATGCGCATATAACTAAGCACTTGCATGAAGATACATTTCCAATGTCATCTTATAATGAATATTAGTTTAACAAGTGGCATTATAGCATTATATTTGTGCACTAAGCTAACCATAAACAGATTTCATTATTCTTTTTTTTTTTCAAGTAGATGCCTTCAAGTGGTGATTCAGAAAAAACGGTATGCTGTCTATGCTGTGAAAGTGGTCCCATAAAAGTATCTGCTGAGACAGACAAGAGCGGGTATGTGCCAGGAGAGACCATCTGGTTGTCAGGTTCTGTTGAAAATCAGACCAGTCGCGACATCGTGGACATCACTGTCAAGTTAGTACAGGCAAGTATAATTGTAGGAGTTCCAAGTCCATCATAATAAAGAATCAATTCGGAATGCACAGATTGGAAAACTACCAGAAGAGTTGTTATCCTGTAACTTAATTAACCCTAACATGTCACCGGGGCTCCCCCCCAAAAAAAAAACGTCCGAGAGTCAATGAGAATCAATCCATTCGTGTCTCTTGACGTACGAGAATCAATCAGAGTAATTTTTTTACTTTCAGTGACTCTTGGACGTTTTCCAAGCAGAGGAATAACTTGCGGAAAATCGTTAACGGCTGAAAGTCAATAGAAATCATTGGCTGTTCTGCTGGCAAAGCGTCCGAAAGTCAACCAGAATCTTTGGGTGTTCTGCCGGTAAAGCGGCCGAAAGTCATTGAGAATCAATCGATTTTCAACGTCTTCTGCCAGGAAAGCGTCTGAGAGTCAACCAAAATCAATGACCAGAATGTACGCTCTACTTCCGGGTACGTGCAAAGTTGACCTTAACACATCTGCCAAATTCAGAAGGCCCGACATAAGTCCACAGTGGGGGAAAACCCTGTGGGACGTCGGGTAGGCGGTGCATGGTGAGATACAACATGGCGACTTAAATTCATGTTTTGGTTTTTCAACTTCAGTTTGCGTTCTGCTGCGGTCAACTTGCTCCAAAGGCAACACACTATTTTCAAATGCCTCATAATTGACTCATTTGGTATCGTGAGGAACTGTAGCTATAGCTGACAGAAATGTGAGCTTTGCCAGCTGTCACCTCTGAAGTGAATTGTGATGATGGTTTCCTGATGGCAGCATAATGGCTTCAAGCAATAGCGCTTTGAGACAAAAAGCACTATATGAGCATAATTATTAAAGGTGCAACGAGAGATTTCAAATAACAGGTATACCTAAAAATGTGAAAATCCTGATTTCTGGATTAGGATTAAGCTAAGAATAATTTCTTTGGTACAAAAATTATGCAATTTCTAATTTACTATAGGAGCAAATAATAAGTTCAGCCTGTTTTTTTATTGAAATTAAGCAAATCAAAATTGCCTTTTGTTTTCACTTTCAGGGCATTTCTGTAGCCAAATACAAGGTAAGAATACAAGGTAAGAAATCTATGGGGGGTCTGGTCTATATGAAATCACTACAAATGACAATATCCCAAAATCTCTCTTTGCACCTTTTTATTATTGCACCCTGCTTTGATTTTTGCTTTGAGACATTTTGTGGCAAAAAGCACTATATGAGCATAATTATATAATATTGAATGGCTTTGAGTATGATACAAGAATATATTGCACGAGCTAGAAAAATATTGTACGAGTCAAAGACGAGTACAATATTTTTCTAGCGAGTGCAATATATTCAAGTATCATACGAAAGGAAGCCATTCAATATTATTATTATTATTTAAATATTAGGCTGACTCAAACCAAACCTTGCATTGACACTGCCAGTGTTGTAGTCCAAGTGGCGAGTCTTGATCAACATGAACACCCCAGTCTATCAGACTAATGTCGTTCTCGCTAAAATGTCCGGATATTGCGATACAATATTAAAAAGATTGTATTGCATCCGGGGACTTTTACCAAAGCTGTACAATACAAAGATTTTTTTGTACCACTCGGAAGCCCGATATAAATAATAATTATTAATTATTGTAGTTATTGCTATTTTGAGTAATTCCTTATACCCTGCTTTGATTTTTGACATTTTGTGGCAAAAGCACTATATCCCTAATGTTACTTAACTGCATTGAAATGCACTTTTGAAAAAAATCACAGAGTGGACCCATGCCTAATTGTTTTAGGGGGGAATTGCCCCTAGATCTAACGAGAAAAAATAACACCTCCCTTTTTGCAGTGATCATCAGATTTTCCTTTCGGGATATTAGGGATATAAGACCGTAATTATTAATTGTCCCCAGATAGAAAAAACAAGACTCGAGGTGTGTGGAGCATGTCTGCCAAGAGTAGGAAACCTCTTATTTCACCATTGGCTACAACATATACCAGGCAACTAGAAAATAGGTTTAAGCTATATAGCTCATCTCAAATATTCACAGCAATTAATTTTTGAAAATAAGCACCCATTAAGTAAAAATACCTAATGACCGAAACAAAATCTGGAGTAAGATACTCGCGCTACCTGCACTCATTAAGTAATATACCTAATGACTGAAACAAAATCTGGAGTAAGATACTCGCCCTACTTTTTGAGCACCCATTAAGTAATATACCTAATGACTGAAACCAGAGGGTGTTTTGAATCAATCCCATGATGCATAGCAATGTGCCTATACCGTACTGTACTAAACACATGTCAGTACTTAAGGATAAAAAGTATTCCAAAAGTTTAAGAACCACAAGACATTTCATAATCATGTAAAAAAATCCCTAAGTACTAATGCTTTGTGGGCTAAAATGAGCATTAAAGTCAGGGTTTTTATGTGTTAAGAATAGGATTTTTATTTGATCACATGACCCTATTGAGGTGAAATTTCCCAAAACTGGTGTATTGTGGGATTGACTCAAAACACCCTCTGGACTGAAACAAAATCTTGAGTGAGATACTCGCCCTACTTTTTGAGCACCCATTAAAGAGACATGAGGAGATTTCCAGAAAGAAGCTCCCACAATTTTTTTTGAACCCGGGTTTTTTGCATATTTGGAATGCTTTCCAATGTATTAGATCACACCTGAAGTGAATAAGCCGAATACGCCGTCTTTATGTAATAATATGATGATTTAGTACTTTCTGTCGTGCACGACAGAAAGTCAAAGCACAGTGTTCTATGGGGACAATTACGATAGTCAGGCAAGTTCAAAAAAAGGTTTTCTTCTGTACTTGTTTAATGTCCAATAAACCTTCGGAACGTTCTTGGTAGGTGGTCTACAATCGATCCTGTGCAATTTGAGAGAAATTCGTATCCTGAAAAAATCTCCTCCTGTCACTTTAAGTAATATACCTAATGACTGAAACAAAATCTGGAGTAAGATACTCGCGCTACTCTTTGAGCACCCATTAAGTAAAAAACCTAAGGACCAAAACAAAATCTGGAGTAAGTTGCTCGCGCTATTCCCTGGGGTAAACTCCCTAAAAGGACCGAACCAAAATGGTATGTGTAATTTACAACATATGTAACATACCGGATTTGTCTTAATATCCTCATTTGTAATTTGTACCTTTCTTTTGCTCTCTCTTTATCTAGTATTGAACATGATAAGGAAAAATGTATATTTTTCTCTATCATGTATATCATCAAGGATGAGTTATTTCTGCCACAATAATTACAAATGATCGCTTCATGTAATTATAAAGGTAGGCTAGATTGAATTCTATAATGCACGCAAAAAACCTCGGAGAGGTTGCTACACTGGTGAAAGCTATCTCTGCCCACTACCTACACCCAAAACCGTGGCATCTGAGTGAAAAATCAAGACTGCTGAAATCCAGTTAGTTTAAAGGTATGCTAGTTACGTACAATGATACAATAACACTGCGGTTATTAATATTTGAATAGCCAATCAGGGCAATGGGCGAGAAATTGAATTCACATCTTGCAATGGTGTTATGGTATCAAGTGGACGCCAAGGTCATAAATACTCTTCAAACACAAACAAATGAAACTAGTGCACAAATAATCTGGGGTCATTCCATGCCAATTCAACAAATCGAGTACACCATCACCTCATGGATTTCTTTCTTTTTTGGTGTATTGAAAGATATTCATGAGAAACTGAAATTCTGAAAACTAGAGCTCTGTACCTCTTCGTTTCCACGCTACAGCAATTTTAAATTTGTGGGGGGGTCACCTAAAAACATGTACCGGTGTGAAATTCAATATTCAGAGGGCCATAAGTAAAGAACTACACCCCTCAGATCCTTCAAACTTGGCACTCTGGATAACCTTTTGCTGCAGATTGCAAATATGTGAACAGAAAAAATGCACCTTGCCCCAATTTAAAATAACAGGGGGTCAAAAATGGCCCCAATGGAATTCTAATTTTTATTTTTAAAATCACATTCCCGTTGGTGCCTAAGGGGGGGGGGGGTTCCTAGGGATCCAAACTTATTACTGAAGATTCCCACAGTTTTTTGTTGTGGAACTTTAGAAGCTACCATTTTAACATCTTTGTGATGGAAACATCATCATTGAACTGCAGCACTTTTAAATTCTGATGGCACCCAAACAGATTCTTGAACCAACCATTTGATCAAACAAAAAAAAATTGTCCTTATTAGATTACCCTATTTGACATAATACCGCCCTGGACGCTTATTAAGTAGGTCATTTTTAGGGGCGCTTATGAAAACGATGAAAAGAAAGTTAAAATGTGGGAATATAAACATTAAAAACATAGTTTATTTGAAGCCAAAATCATCGTAGTCCTAATCCATATGGCAAATATATTTTGATTTTCGACCAAATGTAGTTGAACAGGTGCATTCAAAATCGACTCTTACAAAGTAGTCGCCTGTTAGGGCGCTTATTAGGAGAGGGGTGCTAATTAGGTTGAAAACGGTACTTGTGCACTAGGCTCATTTGTGTTGAAAGGGTATTTCTGAAATTAGCATCCATGTGACACTTTAACAGCACATATGCACAATTATACTTGCATGCACACACACATACACACACACCCACATCTGTGCACATACACACACTCACAAATCTTTAAAAAAATTAGCATAAACACAGCGAAAGAATTCACTTATCACAAAATCCCTTTTCCATTTGGCTATTAAAAGTCAGGCGTGTATAGCAACAGAAGTTAAGTTGTGACAAACAGTGATTTCCCAATACCTATTAGGACACAGATCAATTACTTTTTTAACTTTTCAATACAGAAAGTGATTTGCAGAGCAAAACGTCGTGGATTTGGTGAAGAACGGACACAAGAAGAGAAAAAAACATTGGTGAAAGAAAAGGGTGAAGGATGTGGTGAATATCAGACAGCAATGTTTAATCGAAAACCACTCGTTGTACCGTCATGTCCCCCATCTGGACTGAAAGGCTGCAATATTATCAGTCTCGAGTATTTTGTACATGTAAGTGTAAACGATGCAATAGATTATTATGCATCTGTGCAATACTAAAGTGCGAGTAGCATGTACCGCCCAACACTGCACAATACTGCAATATTGGACAACTGACACTACCACACTATTTTGATATAAGAGCTAAAAACGTGATTTTGTAAGCCCCATAGATCGCTAAGATTTCACAGGGTACATGAGAAACACAGTTCTTCCAACACAAACATTTTGACCACTTTCGGTAAAATTGGTGGTCCTGGGGACTAGGCTATTTGCGATCAGGCCATGGCACTTTAAGCCAGATTCATTAACTAATAACCTAGCCAAGATGACAGCAAGTTAAGTCGTGTCTAAGTATGTGGTAAAATCAAGGCAACCGCTTAGTAGTGAAAAACAACAATATGGGAACAAAAATAGTATCATGCATTATCTACCTGATAGAAGGCTAAAATGTACAGTTGCTTTCAGAAGCTGAGAATTATGACAACATCAGTACTATTTTAACTGATTCATTGGCATCAATCACATTATTTTTTTTCAACCTTCAGAACATGGGTTTGTCATGTCACCTGTTTTGCAGTGGGTAGTTGATATTTCTGGTAGTTAGAATGTCAAATTTCAGCTAACCTACTCTGATTGGCTTATTGCTGGGGTGGTTCCACAAGGCACAATTTTGGTCCCAAATTTCGTAGTACTGTCAGCAGTTCTTATGAGGATGACAGGAATCAACGACTGGACACTGGGTGAGAGCATGAGCTATGGCAGACTTGGTGAAATCTAGAATCTTGTAGACCTTGCATCAGTAGACCATCAAAAAGAAAGTTAAAATTCAATCCATCAAAATGCCAGGTCATGCAGGTCTACTGCAGTCAAGCACGTAGTTGAAAAAGATGTCTGTATTTCTTATCAGAAACTTGCTGTTGTGGAAATGTAAAGTTGCTTAGTGTAAAAAAGGAAAGGGATCTAGATCTAAAATGGGAGTAATACCATAGAGTCTGTAATAATTGCCCCAAATTTTCAAGAAATGGGGATTTATTATGGTATTTGTTCAGTTAAATTTCCAGCACCATCTGTAATACCTGGTACTCCCACACAAAAAGGATTGTTTTTTGAACAAGCTCAATGGCTGCATCCCTGCAGAGCTACACGAAATAGCATAAAGGTATCTACACTTTAATTTGACAATGCACTGGGTGAGTTGTGCACACATTAGCCAGTTTCAAGTCGGTAATTTCACAATCGCGATTATACTTGCATTTATGACAAAACGAGGGGCGTAATTTATTAGAAGGGGAACATTTATTACAGGTAATAAGATACACTGCAAGGCTAACAAAAATTGTTCATGTGAAAGTCGGACAAAGCTGGGTTGAAATCTGATGAGCTTCCTACTGTTTACAAAGCTTTTGGGGCATTTCCTGTGTAAACATTTAGATCTTGAAACAATAACTGTGAGCCCTAGTATTAGGCTGTGGAATTAGAAGGGCTTAGAAGGTAGAAGATTTGCTCCTTACAGAAAAAAAATCCTTTAACCACTTGACAGCGGCTATCGATTTTTGTTATGATAGTAGTGTGCGGAAGCTATTTTGGGGTCACCGTAATTAAGCTCTGCTTACAGTTCACAAGGTCAAAGGTCACTTCTGGGTCATGACCTGTTAAAGCAGGGTTACACCCAAGGTCATAAGCACCACAATGTTACGTATGTTCTACAGGGTGTGATATTATGCTCTTTGCGGTCAAGTGGTTAACTCAGGCCTCTTTTCATGACTGCATTTTGTTGAAACAGTTTGAAGCTAATGTGAGTGGAACCCCGTTGGATGCAGAAGTTGATCTTCCCATCACTATTGGAACAATACCTCTGACCAGTGCCTACTCTGCTGCATTTCCTCCTGGACAAGTGATCACACAACAACCATCTGGTATGAAATTCTCTTATTATTTATCTTTCTTTAAAGGTGGATTGGAACCGGCAACCTCCTGGATACTATATTCATCCATTCTTATCCACTAAGCCACAGGAGCTCGTGAATAGTAAAATGTTAAATATAAAAATATTACTGAACCAGTTTAAAGACCCTATCAATGATAAACCTGAAAGAGTCAAAATATTTAAAATTTTGCAGGAATGGCTTAAAAATAAAGGATAAGTCTGTAGAATTTTCATAAGTTATTTTTTTCAACTGAAAAATTGATAGAATATTTTTGTGTCGCCTGAACGAATGTTCATGGAGGCATATACTATAAATTCTGTGTGTCCGTCCATCCGTATGACTCGGTTAACCTTTTTAAAAATGCTCTGCTGGCTAAACGCTATGCCCGATTTCTAACTTGGTAGGGTGATAGAGTAAGGTGTCACAATATCATGTGTAGATTTTGGCGGTATATTTGTGAAGTGATACTCGTACACTTGTTCAGCTTCCGGACTATCGGGTATTTGGAGTGATAATCCACCAACAAGATATAGTCCACTCCGTCAAGGGTGAATATGTCACTTGCGATCTTTGTCCATGGCTGGGACGGTATATCGTGAGCTTGCAATGGTTCGTGTTGTTGGCTTGGTTGGTTTTCCATGCATGTCTTGCATGACTTCACCATCTCCTCAATGTGCTGGTTAATCTTTGGCCAGTAGACAGACTGCCTTGCAAGTCTCCGGGTCCGCTCTATGCCCATATGGCCACTGTGGAGTTGGTCTAGTATATCCTTTCTCAATGGCTCTGGGATCAAAACTTGTCGGCCTTTAAATATAACTCCATTTGAGATACCAAGCTCATCACGGTACGCCCAATATGGTCTCAAATCAGTAGGCAACTCTTTGATGGTTTCCGGCCATCCTTCATTGATGATCTCCACTAGCTTCCTCAGAATTGGATCTTGTCTCGTCGATTCTGTAAGCTCTGACTGCTTCTTTGATCCAAAATTGACCATGTCAATTGCGTGGATGTCATCCAGTTGTATATCTAAGGGTATATCATCTGTCTTTGCAGGGTTGGGGAGCCTGCTGAGGGCGTCAGATATCACCATCTGTGGTCCAGGCTTGTATTTCACCTGAAAGTCATATCCCTGTACTTTGACCAGGAGGCGTTGTAACCTTGGAGGTGCACTCATGAGAGGCTTCCTACATATCATCTCCAATGGTTTGTGGTCTGATTCCACAGTGAAACT
>JAMKCH010086854.1:0-11837 GCA_023653785.1 Ophioderma brevispina | reverse complement strand
GGTAGTTAGTCCATACTGAGCCCACAAAGAAATATTTTGGGGCCATTGCACCACACTACCAACTACGCATTCTATAATTACTGCCCTGTGCACGTTAAATACATTTGACCAACAAATTTGCGATACAGAATATATAACAAACGTTTATCTTACATTATATTCTTCACAAGACAGCCAAAAACACTTAAATTTGTATTACTAATAGCATTTTATTGAAAAGCTTAATCAAAATTAATATTTTAAAACAAGCCAGTATTTTTACTATATGCCAAAATGCACAGAAATCTGGCTCCGCCCCCTTGTTTTGGCCTTCTGCAAGCAACCAATGATACCACCGGTGGGATATTGATTTTGGCAGCCGAGGGAGTAAGTTTCCTACAACACACAGCCAGCTGAGAAATGTGAAGGTCTTGTTCAGATAAGCAATTTTTTTTTTGTTGGGCTATCTTTTGTTTTGACTGACTAAGAGCACATTTGGGTCAAGGTACACCTGCCTTGTTTGCAATAAGCAAAGATTAAGCTTCTTGAGCTTCTGAAGTAGCTGAGAAGAGGTACTTGGCCAGGTTCACCACGCCAGGCAAAAATTATCAGGCAATGACACATAAGTACTTGAAAAAATTGCAATATGTTCGTCCTTGCTAAGGTGAGATTTCATACTTTCAACTCCCCTAGTGATACAAACAACCCTCACTTAAAGAATACTTGAAAGATAGCACTATAAAATAATACTGCAAATTCAATTCAAAAAATATCTAAAAAACAACACTTAGAAAATATACCTTCGAAACAATACTGCTTATGTGTAAAAATTACCGAAAATTTACCCAGTTGAATGGAATTCGCAAAAATTCCTACCAGTAAAAAATTGAAGTGGCCACTGGTACTACCTTGTACCAGGTTCTATTCAAGTTGAATGAATGGGGTTAGTCTCTTTTACAGACTTCCGCTCTCCAGGCAATCTATATGATGCACACATCACTTGTGCCAGTCTTAACTGATTTTGTCACTATGGCCAGGATGAAAATAATCGGTGTTTGTCCTGCTTCGCCCAACTCTTTAAAACCAGCGAGCTCTGACTTTTTCTTTGTTATCGAAAATTGAAGTCTTCAGACTCGCATTTTGTCTCTGAAATGTTGTATTGGATGCTCCAGTTTAGGAAAACAGACCTCAAAAATAGTAAAATTTGAGGGTGAAGGAAAATGTGACTTTTATATTTACTTCATAATTTTAAGTCTTTATTACATTTCTAAATTTTGTTCAAACAATATTTCAAGGGTTGCCCAATAGAAGGTTCAAACTCAAAAAAAATCTAACTCATCAAGAGTTAGGACTTTCTGTTGGTAACTGTATGGTGCTCCATTGAGATGTGGTAAAGTGAAATTCTGCTGTATCTACAATGGATAGTGGAATTGCATTTGGACCTTATAATTTTAAGAATATATGGGTTATACAGATTTTGGGGGTACTAAAATCTCAAAATGGCCAAAAAGTGCACGAGTGAGTTAGGGCCTTCTGTTAATCAACCCTCAATTTCTGAAATGTCTGCATAGAGTTATTGCTAATTTGAACGATATCAGTCAAATATGAATATAAAATGAGCTACAAAATATTAGGGTTGAGAACTTCACCTTCCGGGAAACCCTGTGTTATGACAACTATAAATATCTTTTCTTTTAAACACATTCTTGGAAAGTCCAATGACTGAAGCGAACATGAAACCTTTTAAACCATTTATGTCTTTGGCTGTACCTTGACCGTCAAGTGTATGGCGATCAATAATGCAATAGAGTGAACTAAACAAACATAGCGCTGTACAAACATCTAATTCATGTCAAGTTATTTGTATACAAGGTGAACAAACTTTTCAAGCTATCACAATTTCAGCCCAAACTTTTGAAATAGTTGACAATGCCTGCATGGGGAATGCCTGCAAGGGGAATGCCCTCCAGCTGACCTTAACTCTCCACCCTGCCCCCCCCCCAAAAAAAAATGCCAAATTTGTACTAATTTCATGAATTTTGTCCCCTCAGAAATTCAATTTGACCCTCCCCTTACTCCCCTGGGAGTTCTGTTCTGGTACCACCACTGGATTGGGAGGGTGGGGACCAGGGAGAGTATGTACACAGATAATGTACAACCCACCAATGCTGGCCTACTTCCTGTAAGTATGCCATGCAAGAAAACTTAAAACACCATCTTTCTTATAGTATGGCTGATTGGCTCATTACATGACCTAACATGATATAACCTCCAATCAAAACAGACCTTCTATATATCTTTATGCAGAAGCTTTTCTTACCATATCTCTGATTGACTAATTCCATCATACCATATGATTACCTGTTAAATCTGCTGTTAGTTTCCAGTGAGTTATAAAGAATTGAAAATAGTTCCACCATATAAAATTCTACAGGAAACAAAATTCTTTTTATTTATGGCCTACCACTAACAACAACCATTAAAGAAGGTCGTGGAGTGCCAAATTGTGTGAACACGTATTTGAATACGGAATAAATCGCTATCTCATCTTAGTGGCGCTGTTTTGCGCAGTTCACGCTCCATAGAAAAACATGTTCACACAATTTAGCAGTCATCTGTGGTGTAAACTGAGGTCAAAAATAAGACAAAGAATTTTGTTACATGTAGAACTCCAAAGGGGGGGGGGGTACAAATGCCAAAGAATATTGTGTTTTTGATTGGTGAAAGTTAGGAGGCTGTGCACTAAGATTATTTTCAAAGGCCCCAAATCCCAACCACATGTTTCTAAGGCTAATTTCACATTAAATACTCCAAAGTCTATGAATTTTGTGTAAAATATAGACACATTTGGAAAACCTTCTGGGCCCCACATGCAGGCTCTAGATTTTATATTCTCTTATGTTCTGATGTCATTTGGGGTTTGGGGGAAGAGAAACTGAGCAATATGTCAAAGCATCTTTCTTCAAAAAAGGACCGATGTACACAGTCAGTACTGATAAAGTACCCTTCCCTTCATCTACCATAAGCACCGATTGTCATGTTATCCCAGTTTCAGATCTGATTAGACCCAAATTTATCATTAAATATGATCTACTTTGAAAATATGTTAATAACAGAAAAAACAAACAAAAACAACAACAAAACAAATGATGATGCAATATGAAGTACATAAATGATGATGCAATCACATCTGAGTTTTAGTATTCAATATACTTATACACACAACTGCCCACAACCTATCACACACACTTGTGCAAAAGCAAAGGCTCGGTCTTATCGAGTGCAAAAATAAAAATAAAACCGCATCGAAAAAATAGTCATTGTGAGAGTATAACCAGTTGGTGTTTCACACAATGGCGATGTGGTTTTGGAGTGAGGGTGCGATTGATTTTTTTGCATTACCATTGTCTTTTTTTGCAAAAATACGACACGCATGCACACGAGTTTAAGTACGTGGGAATACAAATGTGCATAGCAGAAAGCGTGTATTGAAAATGTGCGAAATGCACTATGCTGAAAGATTCAATGCACTTTGCTGAATGATTCGGGAACCAAATTATTGATAGATATTGAAGGAAATTGAAAACAATGACAGTCTAGCATACGATAGTGGGTGGCTTGTATTGTCACGACAGACACATGTACATCTGTATGTGTGTCTGTCTGTCTGTCTGTGACAGAGATATAAACAAAAAAACACCATTTTAATGGTTAACCATCAATATTAGCACAGTATTGAATAGGGCTTTGCAATATGCATTATTACTTCTCCCATCAAAACCGCAAGTTTGTTTCTCACGGTACTTGATGGGGGCCTATGTGCAGATGCTAGGCTCTCATATCAAGTATAGAACACAATGGACATCAATCGGAACAAGCACCTTTAAGTCTATAAATTTTTCATCTTGATAGAATGGCCTTCACCCGAAAACCCCATCTGTAAAGTTTTGTGCCAATATGATCACCCATTTTGAAGTGAGAGCTAAAAACATGATTTTGTAATCCTCATAGAGTACTGTGTAAAATTAATATTGGTCAACCAAAATGGGGCATATTTTTGCCTATAACATCCAAACCAAACATCTTTTAGCCCTAAGATTTCACAGGGTAAATGAGAAAAATAGTAGCTTTCTTTTGATACCAAAATTTTGACCACTTCCTGTAAAATCAGGGGTCCCTGGGCACAAGGCTATTAGCGATCGGACCATGGACCCAGAATTACAACACAAAATATGAAGACGTTCTCAGCCACATGCAGGTAGATGAATACGTGAACTGCTATAGCAATAATGTTTGATCTGTGAATTCAAAATATACAAAGCAGGGAAGTGAAAAACTTTGACCTTTAAAGAGCAGTCTTTTTTTTTTTGGATGAAATAAGCAAATAAGCTCTTGCAATTTATATGTGCAAATGTGAAGCAAAGCTTATAAGTACCCAAACACATCACGCAGTATCACTCTACGAAGTTTCAAGTTGAAGCAATCAGCGATTTCACGAGTACAAATGACTCGTGTTTTTTTCTTCGACTGACGGTTTCTGTTGTTACGAGCTCACCAGAGCCTCTTTAAAACCCTGCCTGATACAAACTAATACTACTCAATCAGCCACTCAACCAGAAGAAAGACAACAAATACAAATTGGTCAATATTTTCCTCTGATCCCATGTATTGGCTCCGCTTCAAATTAACCATCCATTGATATTTACTATTATTTTTTTATTTTACTTGTTATTTTTTGCAATGTCTCTTTAAAACAGTTACGACAATCTGTGCCAGGCACAGGTTGGTACCATTCAAATTAATCGACCAATCAGAAGAGAGCTAGCAAGAATTTGTGTTGTTACCATATAAAGACCAGTAGCCAGATCGCTCACTTCGGTGACACTTCACACAAATCTAAGAGAAATGCTTGAAAAATTACACCCTGGTGTTTTACACAATTACCCTCATATGACTTTTTACATGGACCTGTGCCAGCTTAAGTACAACTTGGAACCTTTCAAGTAAGTAAACTGATAAAGAAAATCCTACAATCACTAGAAGTGTTTTGGAGATTAGCTTCACAATTATAAGTCCCTTAGTCCACGCACGCATGCAGGCACATGCACACATGCAGGCACATGCACACACACACACTCTCTCTCGCTCTCAAAATTTGAATAAAGAAAGTAAGAACAGTGTTGTGTTCAAGATCCCGGAAATCGCAACACAACCCAACCCTACTCAACCCAACCCAACCCAACACAACCCCACCCAACACAACACTACACAACCCAACACAACACTACACAACCCAACAAAACACAACCCCACCCAACACAACACTACACAACCCAACCCAACACTACACAACCCAACCCAACACATTTCTTTCCACATGCATACATAGGCATAAAGCACATCACATAAAATACAAAATTGTATAAATGAAATGGAAGAACACTGAGAAATAAACCAAAGGACTGTCAAGTCTCAGACTCCACTTTTTCAATTTGTTTATAATTTGAAATGAATCCATTTGTTTTAAAAAATGTTAAAAGGGTGAATATGATTTTTTTTTAAGTTTAACATTACATGGAATGTTGTCTCAGCTCTCAATGTTTAACACCAAGGCAACAAAATAGATTTCCCACCAAATTCCAGCTTGATACTTGGAAATTCAAAGTCTGATACATGTCTTGTTTTGTACGTATGCTTGTGAGCATTCACTCTAAACAATGTATCCTCTTACAATAATTGTCCTGCTCTTTGGAAAAATACACATGAGCTTTTTTTTTCCTAACTCAGTTGCTCTATTCCATTTCAACTCATTTCAACAACTCTTTCCATCATTCATATGATAATATCCTGCTACAGTCCCATAATCACTACAAGTTACAAATTATGCTCATCCACCAAGGACACAGTTCAGTGGGTTGTACTTGTACATACATTGACATGAACTGACCTTGTGTGATCTGGGTATCATATATCATACCCAAAAACCAGGGGGTGTATTTTCTAAATACAGTTAGCACTTTGTGAAGATTTTTTTAAAATCATGATTATGAAATATTTTGTGGTGCTTAAAATTTATTGAACACTTGTTATCCCTAAATACTGACATGTGTTTAGTACAGTACAGTATAGGCACATTGCAATGCATTATGGGATTGATTCAGAACACCCTCTGGGGCACAGACTCGCTTGAGAAATTTCCTACAATGAGCCTTTCACTTTTGGACCAGGCTTAACAAGGAAAGCGGTAGTTTTTATTTGTGGACTAAAATGCTTCTGTTTATTAGCTGTACAAATTGCTTGATGGGGTAATGTTGGTGCAACGTCAAATGGGAGTTGCTGGCCTAAATTCTGAAGTGGGTGCGATATACTGAAGAAGATGTCCAAGCAATCTACAATAGATTTGAAGTTTGCTAAGCTTGATGATGTACAAATGTTCAATAAGAACAAATTCAATTCTCAAATTGTTCTTGGATATAATGAGTATTTGCTAGTGTCTTTATTTGCACTGGTCTGGTATAAGAAATTTGACTTTGAAGTAAATAAGGTTGTAAATGACCATGAAACGGTGCGGTGATGTGTTTTTCAACCAGTGTGTAGGAAGTCGGAGAGCACAAATAAGCAATCAGAAGTCAATGGCCACTAGTCACAAGGCCCCCATTAAGAGCAAGAGAAAAAAGGTAGAGAAAAAATACATCGGTCCTCGGACCGCTTGTGTCACCTGCCATCGCGGTTTGTGAATGATAGGCCTCACATGACCTTTGACCTTGATATGTGACCTTTGACCTCATAAACAAATGAGGGATTGCATGTAAACTCCATCAACCAAGTTTGGTTCCAATTGCACTTCATCTTTTCAAATGATGTCAATTTTACATTTTCAGCCTGACCTTTGACCTTGATATGTGACCTTTGACCCCATCAACAAGTGAGGGATCCCAAGTTTGGTTCCAACTGAACTTCAACTTTTCAAATGAGGTTAATTTTTACATTTTCAGGCTATTTTACAACTTGACCTCATATGACCTTTGACCTTGGTATGTGACCTTTGACCTCATCAACAAATGAGGGATGTCATGTTGCACCTGTGACCCAAATTTAGTTTAAATCCATCAAAGTATGTTGATATTACAGGCAAATGTTAACCCTTTTTCACAACAGACAACAGACATCAACAGACATCAACAACAACAACAGACTACAGTGGACAAAGTGATCCCTATGTGTCTTTCTGCCTTAAGGCAGGCGACACAAAAAGGGTAGATTGCCCACAAAAATGTTACATTTATTTATTCACATCACCTAGAGTGTATAATACTTACCTTAGATGAAAACAAATGATGTTCTGGAAATCCGCACAAATCCATAGTAATAATTACACAATCTCTTCCACTTCCAAATTGCCTTGTGTGTAGTACTGTTGTAGAATGCTGATGACCACCCCCATCGCCGTCGTGCACATTTCCATGTCTTCCTTGATGGCGCGCACACCCTCGTTGCTCACTTCGGCTGCCTTATCCACCAGCATGAAACTGAGGAAATTGTCATAGGTTGGTAAGGCTTTGGCAGCAAGCTGTTGGCAAATTTGAAGATTTAATGTATTGTATATCATATATATTTCAGTGCCTTCAGTACTTTGTTTTAATTAATATTAACATAAATTTAGAGAATAAAGGTATGATTTGGGGAACCAGTAGTCTCTTTACGATGAATTGAAACCAAGGCAATACCATTATTTTAATTGGAAGAACGAGGCCGGAGATGCAAAAATAATGGTGTCACCAGTTTCAATTCATTGTAAAGAGAGTACCAGTTCCCAAAATCATACCTTTATTCTCATTCTTAAACAGCTTTATAATTTAAGGTCATCTTTAACCCAATCTCTCAATCCTTATGCCTTAAATACAACAAGAAAGGACTGCCACCACCCAGTGGAAAAAAAAATCAAACAACCCATTGAATGCAAAGAACATATGGGGGTGGGGTAGGACATGCCAACCTAACAGCAACAGAACTACATCAACTTCCGGAGTAACCCGAGTGCTAGTCTTATTCAAAGACTTATCGGTAGGAAGGCGCTGTTACACATATCGAATGGTCACACACAGACTTGACTAAAGGCTAGGCCTGGTCACGAATATTTAAATCTAAATGACCGTTATTGGAAATTGCACTTTTTTGCAGTGAGGTTAATCCACTAACCTTGACGGATCTTGACGTCAATAATTTTTTCTTAAATTATCATCATGTTACTAAGATCTTTTGAACGAAGGGTTAAGAGTTGATTTTGTATGTCACTGAGACAGAGACTGCCACATAGTAAATGCACGTAGCAGTTCCCCAAATTACCGTTTAGAAATCCCCAATGCCCAAATCCAGCATATCGTGTCCTACCCCCCGACCCCCAAGCCAAGTTTGACTGCCTCAATTAGTTTCTTTATCAACTTTAACTTCATTCAAATATATTTTTACTTATCCATAAAGTACAGTTTTCTTTGTGAAAACTTGTTTCAAATCAGGGGAAAAATCTTACAATAGTATCTATCTACGCTGTACTATTTTTACTGACCATTAGTATATACATGAAATAAAATTACTCACTGCAAAGACGCCACGCACAACCCATCCGTGGTAAGGCTTGAGACTCTTACTGTATGCTGTCACTGGAGAAAAAATGAGAAAAGGAAAATATATTTTGTATCAGTGAAACAGTGAAAAGTTCCATATCTAGTGCAATAATACAATGAAGTAGCCACTAGATATCACTGCACAAACCATTAAACCAAGGTGATTAGAAGTGTTTTCTACACAATGCATTGATTTTTGTCAACTTTCGAGAGCGATATAAACAAGTGGAACTCAGAATAATTACTGTACTGACCCTAGTATAGTCCCACCTGTCTTTAACCTGAAATTAGCTTGAATTTAGGGGGTGGGATTTTAATGGGATCTTCACCCTAACATGAAACACATGAGCTTCAACATTTCAGCCTTTCAGAGCTAAACTTATTCCAGGTATTTCCAAGTGTCAAATGAGATGTTTGATAAACAAAGACCTGCAAATGAACTGATACATGAACCTAATTAATGTTGTAAAGAAAATCACAAGAAAATACTTCCAAACCAGTAATGATTATAACAAAAATTGCATGTAATCTATTGCCTTCCAGCAAAAAAACTTATGGTGGGATTATAATAAGATTTTCTACTATTCTTCAGATTCTTTCAAAACTAGGGTGGGATTATAATCAAACATGGGACTATATTCGAGTCAGTACGGTATGTGCCTGCCAACACCACTAAACCCCAAGATGATCTTTGGCACCACATGTTCAGATAGTTCCTTGAAGCTATACGCCCTCTAGGTCTGTATGAAATTCATAATCTTGCAGATCAACGATGACTGAGAACAAAAGGGTTAAAATTTTGTGCACATACATCCAGACATCAGGACAGACAACTATCCATATGCTGCTCATATCATAGTCACTATGAGTTACAATATGCTCATCCACCAAGGACACAGTTCAGTGGGTTGTACTTGTACATACAATGACATGGTCTGACCTTGTGTGATCTGGGTATCATATATCATACCGAAAAACCAGGTGGTGTATTTTCTAAATACACTGGTGAATGGAAGATACTGAGCTCATAGTGAGTCCGCTTCCAAAACACTTTTGACAGTTTAGCTGTCATGCAAACTTTTTGACATCATTCTGATGCAATACTAGGCATGTTAGTACTAATTTGGGTTGCAATAGAAAGAGGACGACCACGGTTACCCACCAGTGTCAATTTCAAGGATTCTTGGGCATTCTATGTAATACTAGGCATGTTAGTACTTTTTGCCTGAAGGAGGGGGGGGGGGTTCCCCAATCATTTCAATGTTGTCTTGTACCCTACCTATACACTACCTGGTGGATGCTTGTTTTTTGTAGGAAAAGGAGTTTTATCAATTGACTATTTAAATCGGTAGGCACCATAAAATGGTTTTCTGGAATGAGAATGATTTTTTTCTAATTTGTTTGTTTAGACAGTAAACTTGGCTTTCTAAACCCTCTTATCAACAAACAAAAATGCTACTTTATTGCCCCACGTCATCCAAACACACATGCAAAATTTCAAGACAATACGATATAAAATAAACACGCAGATAGCAAAAAGAGTGGCTTCATGATCAGAATATAACATTCATGGGTTCAAAAAACCCTGAAAATGAGGCTAATTTTTTTTTAAATGTGTAAATTTGGGCCAAAAAACTGAATTCAGTTTTTTTTTAAACTTAAGATTCTCATGCCGGGGTTTTTGTAGGGTAAAAAAACTAAAAGGGGTGGTTACCACCCCGCCCCTTGATAGATTAGGGTTAAAGTGGCGCTGGTACATTTTCACAAAATATGAAATTTCAATTTGCTCGCAAATGATAATCTAGGCCATTGGAAGAATAGAGACAGATTTTACACATGACATAACATACCCAAAGCCAGATAGGGTCATTAATAAGAGGCTAAATATATCCAGGTAATTTATAGGCCAACTTCAAGTTTGCCGTAACTTGAATCAACATGAATATCATAGACTTGTACTAATTGATATTAAAGCCACAAAGGTCATAGACCAGTCAAAAAGGGTGCATCAGGCATGAGAATGACTTTCAGGGGAAAAAACAACTCTGGAAGCGGAAAAAACTGAAATAAAAAACCGCATGAAATCCAACAAAAATACTTGAAATTGGGCTGAAAATAAATGAAAGCATGTAAATTTGGGCTCCCCAAAAACCTGAATTCAGTTTTTAAACTGAAGATTCGCATGCATGTTTTGTGTTAAACACAATTTCTGCTGAATAAAATGACTCCAGATCATCTATGATTCCTTTGGGGAACTAGGGACCGATTTTCTGGCGTTCTGTCCCATTGAAAAATAGCCGGTTTTTGCATAAAATCTTTGCTAAAAAATGAAATATCTTACCAACAATTTAGATCCCCTAGAGAAAAGTATTTCAAAGTATGTTCTTTCTATTAAACGCTTCTAATTTTGCAAATTTAGTTCAGGGAGTCACGTTTCTACGTAAAAAAAAATGTTATAATGCGTTGGACGTAATGCTTTTCCACTGAAAAATGGCAGTTTTTTTGCATTATAAAACCTATCATAAAAATTTAAATATCATTCGGACAATTTAGATCCCCTACAGAGAGGTATTTCAAGGTGTGCTCTTCCTATTAAACATTAAATATGTTTTTAATTCAGTCCCAGGCACTCGCGTTTATACATGTAAAATATTTTAAAATTCGCCTTTTTTGTCTACAATACTCAAAATCGCCTAAAATCACTGAATGTTAATATAGCTGTAGATTGTTGAAAAATAGAGATGTTGGCATCCAAAGGGGTCCAAAACGATGAAAAGGAATCATAATGTTATTATAAAATCGTTTATTTACCCATGGGGCACTGATTTGGACTTAATCATTTCAAGTAAGGGCTAATGTATATAAAAGTGTAAACTTGTTTGAAAGTGGGTGACCTAATCAAGTTCTGATTTTTGATGTTTTCTACAGGGGCGGCGCCAGGGTAAAATCATAGGAGGGGAGAAACATCATAGGGGGCGAAACAGTACAAAATTAACTCATTTGGGTTAAAAACCCCTAAATTTTGTGCAATTTATTGCGTAAAACCCCTGTTTTTCCTAAATTTTAAAAATCTCAGGGGAGCGGCCGCCCCCTGCCACCCCCTGGTGCCGCCCCTGGTTTTCTACCTCACTTGGAAGCATATTATCATTCAAAATATCCGATTACTAATTTTAAGGTCAATCAGTCCAGCCGTTTGGATAGTGGAAACAAAAATGTGCACTAAATTGGCCCATA
>JAMKCH010086853.1:0-11312 GCA_023653785.1 Ophioderma brevispina | reverse complement strand
TTTTTGTTCAACCAAATCACTCCGTTAATAATTTAAGATACACTAGTTTTCTAAATCCATTTTATAACTTTAAATTTCGTATTGCTTTCGCAATAGTTTCGTCTCTGAGGTCTGATAGAACACCGTCAGCTCTCTAATACATACCTACCCCCAACCCCACACACACCTGTTTCCATACACACAAAAATGCGATGCTTTGTAATGCAAAAACGATGTATTATGCAAGTTATAGAAATGAAGTTTATCTTACATACAGTTGATTGATCACGTTCAGTAGTTGATCCTTTCTCCTTTGGCTCGTATAATAATTTCTAGTCTTTTATTCATACTTTGCGGCATATCCTCACACACGTGCGCACAAATATATACACGTACGCACATGTGTGTCGGTGCGTGTAGGTGTGAGTGTATATGTGCTGGTCTATTATAATGATAATTTTTTAGTGTAACATTTTTGTTAAATAAAGTTTTCTTTTAAAAATTGATGAGTTTTTTAAAATCAACTGAATAAATGCATGTAATGCCCAGAAATACGATTCTATTTACAAAACTGGTAGAGTATCATTTGAGGGATGATACCATCTTCTTCTCCTGAAAAAAATCATGTTCTTACCTTAAAGCGTTTTTGAGTAATGAGCGTTTTTGTAAAATCTTTACATGATTTTTTGACCGTTCGGGTACAATCTTGTTCAAAATTGTTAGAACACTTTGTGCAGATTTGGTTCCCGCCCCCTCATTTCAATGTTGCATGAGCACGACACACTTGAGCAATCTCGCACCATATTATTTTCAACACTGATTGGGAGAGGATGGGGAGGGGGAAAGAAAGGTATAGTTACAATGCGTTTCAAGCCTATTATCTCCTTCATAGCTGCCAATATTAACAGGTGTTTCAAGGACTTATGAACAAGATTGTAGGTCAAAGCATTCAGCATTGTTAGCGGTGGTAGCATCGATGGGAAAAGAGCAGTAAAAGTAAGTACTTATCAACAAATGAATTTAAAAAGTGGTTGAATAATGTCGTTCTGAATGATGCAATGAGACTTGTTAGTGGTTGCCTTTTGGCGATGCCTTTAGAATACCTTCCAATTCTGTCTGGCTTACCTCCTGCAAACCCTAGGAGGCACTTCAAGCTCGCCAAGAAGTGTGATGAACCTGGTAGCGTAATCCCGCCACTAACACCCTTTGAGGATCAAAGAATTCCACAGAATCACTTTGCTACCCAATCAATGACACTGCAGTAGCAGTATCCCTATCGATCATCCTGGATCAATGACAGATGGTTTGAGAAATGGTAATCTTCTATCCTGAACCTAAAGCAGTTTGTGGACAGACCATCTTGTAAGCCCAAAGGCTGTGACCCTGGTAGGAAAGCACGGGTCAACCTCAACAGACACAGAACTGGCACCCCACCAAGGGCCCTAAGGCGGGACCCTGGACCCCAACCGTTAGTCGCTTCGCTCTCATGGTTCGAACATCTTTAGTCCATCCACCCTCAATAAAATTTCCTGGGTACGCCTATGCACATCATAGATGACTGCTAACCAATTAGCCACATCACTGGCGTACCCAGGGGGGGGGGGGGCTTTGGGGGCAAAAGCCCCCCCAAAGTTCTCAAGAAAAAAGAGGAAGGAAGAAAGAGGAAGGGAGAAAGAAAACAGAGGAAAAGAGAAGGAGAAAAGAAGAAGAAAAAGAAGAGGAACATGGTACATTTATTTGATTTTTTTTCATGGAAATGCGGATCAAAAAGTGTCGGAAGAAGTACGCAAGGAAAGGCGTTTTCAGGTCTTGAAAACCCTAAAACATCAGGAGCTTCAGGGGACTCTGCCCCCTGGAACCCTGCAACCCACCAGGGGCCCTAAGGCGGGCCCTTGGACCCCAACCGTTAGTCACTCCGCTCGCTTCGCTCTCATGGTTCGAACATCTTTAGTCCATCCCCCTCAATAAAATTTCCTGGGTACGCCTATGCACATCATAGATGACTGTGAGGTCTACATGTACAAGTCCCCAAGAGGAATCCCAGGCCTGATCAACCTGGGCAATGAAACTATTAGCTGGTTAAAGACATATTGACACTGTGATTTTGAACTTACACGGACGAACTAACCACGTCAGACGTCTTAATAGAAATGCTGGTTTTTATTACCTACCAATGGAAACAAGCTATCCTGTGGTACCAAATTTTTGGAATCTGATGTTCAATATGGAAAATTACAACAATTTGGCGAGGGTTAACCTGATTGTATTATTAAGAGAGTCTTGGAGTGTATATTGAGGGGAACCGATCACTGGCCTGTATTCATGCGTATTCAATACGGAATCATCCACGCGTCACAATCCATGTCCTATTGAATATTAATAGTATGTCAATGAATACGCAGTCCACCGCATTAGCGGAGCGGCCGAGCCTTGAAAAGTGCTCTAGTTTTCGAGTTACCCCTCCCCACCGTACAACAAAACACAACCACCTTTATTTGAAGGATATATATATAAGATTTAAGAAAATTATGGTTGTGGTTGAAATATTTGGTGGCAGGGATGATTTCTATGCCGAAAAATGAAATTTGGGCTGCAAGTTAAGCGAAATTATTATTTTTTTTATTTTTTAAGGTAAAAATATTACAATCTTATTTTTATGGTATCCTTTTTGTTATTGATATAGGTTTTATACATTGCATAAAGGGTTCAGGTAATACTCGTTGTGGTGACATGTGATAAAAAGGATGCTTTTTTTAGGAAAAAAGGTGATTTTGGGGCTAAAATTCTAGACCCTTTATATATTGTATAAAACAGAAATCTATAATATAAATGTCAGAGGTTGATAGTATTGCATGATGATTAAAATTTGTTTTCTAAGAAATTAATAAATCTTGATATTCTTAAGTTTTTATCTCAAAAACGTGATTTTTTGACCCAAAAAACACCCCTGCCACCAAAGTTTTTGACCACAACCATCATTTTTTTTAATTATTTATTACTATCTTTCGAATAGAAGTGGTTGCGTTTTGTTGTACCGAGGGGAGGGGTTGCCGACAATTTTGCAGTCCAAACCGCTCCACTACATTGTAAAGTGAAAAGTGTGACTCGCTTTACATCGATATACTATGAATAAAAAAAAAAAAATTGTGCAACGGTTGCAGATGACCTTGACCTTGATAAAGTCACTGAATCATAGATTTGTTGTTGTTTTAATAAAGCAAATCTAATATACTTCCAAATGTTGAAAAAATGAAAAAAAAAACGATTAAAAAATAAGCCAGATATGACCAATTTTGTAAGAACACCCCTTTTCCCTTCATTCCAATGGGATTTACACAGTTAAGCAAGAATACGTCAATGTACGATATACGGGGCATAGCATTATGAAAGTAATGATGACCCATGCTATTCTGTTTAAATGATCTATGAATAGCCATAATCTCCTTCATTGATCTTCAAAAAGAATTTAATGTTCACACAAAATCTCGCCCAATTATCCTGAAGTGTAAATGAAGAGGGTTGCAACACTACTACTGTAATCCAGGTATAGATACAAGTTATGCCAATTAAAGGGACTAAACTCTTTGCAATATCCTAAACAATGGGAAGATCTTGTTTTCTTGCTCTGCAACAGGTGAATTGGTGTTTGGATTCGTCGTATCAGTTGGCACATTGGTATGATTAAATTCATTGATTAATCCGTAGTTGAAATAATCAAGAAAATGTAGCATTAAGCATGACAAAGGCATCATGATATTGATATTGTACATTCTCACAAACACAACTTTAATGTGTTTAAATCCCATAGGAATGGTGAAGAAAGGGGTGTGCTTACAAATTTGGTCATATCTGGCTTATTATTTAATAGATTTCTTTCATTTTTTCAACATTTGGAAGTATATTAGATGTGTTTGATAAAAACAACAACAAATCTATGATATAGTGATTACATTTAGGTCAAGATCATCTTTAATGCTTGCACATTTTTTTTTGATTCACGTTGTATATGAGGGCGACATAAGGCCTCAAACGATAATCACGGTGCACCATACCATACGGTTCCAAAAATAAATTAAATATCGTCGGGTGTTTTGTTTTCGAGAAAATCGTATTTGGAAAATCGAGAACTCTAAAGAGTGGGTAAACATCCCCATTGACGATTTAAACGATCAAATCCAATTAAGAAATGAAATGAACAATTGACTATTTTAGCTAATATTCATGAATTCTTATTTGATAAAATGGGTGTAATACATTAGAAAAGTTACTCATCTTATCCGTCACACCAAAGTTTACGCAAATTTTTCCTATACTAAAGCGTTATTCAGCATCCGTCATTATGGAATACACCAATCGGCATTTTCCGAACATCCGTCAAACCAACGTGAGTCATCGCGAAACTCTCAATTTAGTTTATTACATAATGCCGGATGTTGAATGGATTGCCGAGATTCACCGCTCTGAACTGTAAATATATAAATTTCTAATAATAGTATAAATTAATTACATATTTTGCTTGTGTCAGCTATAAATTTAAGATGAGAATATTTACTAACAAAAGTATTTAAAAAGCCCTGTAATACACTTAAGTCACTGTTATGCAACATACGTCAAAATATTGCCAAAGAGTATTATTTAATTAAGTATTTGCAAGCTTGGACATTTGGCATATTTGAAGACTTTGATACTTTAGTGCCATTTCCCGTAATTTCGTAAAAATGATAAAAATTCAACATCCTTTACTATGTAATACACCCGGCGATATGGTGCAGTTTAGCATAGTTTTGTTGTTGTTGTTCTTGTTACAATTAACATTTTTTTTCAAAATAAATTATGTTAATCCGTACAATAATAATATTGATCAGATTTTGCAATTTGTTTGATGAGGATATAATTTAAACGGGCTGGGTGATAGTGGAGGACACAGTGTTTCATCGGAAAGGAACTAGTGGGGTACTGTAGTGCACTGATCTTATGTGAGTGTGCAAATCTGGATAAATTGTGAATTATGGTACACAAGTACTTTATGCATTGATAATAAAAAAAAATGATGGAAGCACTTGCCACACCCCTTTTCATCTTAAAACGTATTTCTATTTGAAGGCCTCAGTAATCGTATTAGAGTAGGGAATGATTACATAATGAGTCTTCACTACCCAGGTGAAGTGAATCCATGCATAATTTTGAATTACGTAACAATGCCTTTTGTTGGGAGTTATAAAGGCCCGACGTCTGTTTTTTGTTCCTTTTCCCTGCTCCAAGCCTATGTGCAATGAGCCCACGTTTTTCAGAGTTGGTTGTTACCGTTACAACAAAAACTGACACAGAGGTTCCCTAGGCGACGCTTCATCCAACGGCATTGTCAATACGCCGAAGAGTGCTTGCACTCCGACGGAAAGGGTACAAACAAGTCGCTGATTTCCTCGGGATACCGCAAAGTATGGTCTGTAAAATCCCCATACATCATCGAGATTGGGGGTCATTTGACGTCACGAAAATCTCCAGGACGACCACAATTGACTACCAGACGTGATGAACGCCGACTGCATAATATGTGCCGTAGAGCCCAGAAAATGCCAACGATCCGTCTCCGTCATTTGTGGAGAAGACGCTATGGAATCATCGTTTCCGGGCAAACTGTAAATCAGCGATTGATTCAACTTAGTTACCGAGCAAGACGAATGGCCAAATGTCTGTCTACGCCTAACCGTTCACCACAGAGTTGCTCGACTTCGCTGGACTTGGGAGCACAGAAGATTACAGCTCGAACACTGGCGACATGTTGTCTTTATGGACGAGAGCCTCTACATGCTTGACCGTCAAGATGGAAGACAAAGGGTTCGTCGATTACGTGGCGAGAACATCCGAGGTGACTGTATTCAGGAATCGACTGAATGTGGTGGCGGCTCAATGATGTATGGGCCGGTGTGAAAGTAATCATAGTCCGGGGTCCATAGACGACAACGCAATTAAGCGTTAAACTAATGTTGCGTGAAGAGTCAACTGAATCGATTGCTTTATTGTTCACCGTTGTTCCCGGACTGTGAGCCCGGGGGACTATATCTCCTGCCACACCTGTATTCATTTTGGAGGAAAAACGTCACTGGTTGTGCCAGATGGAAACATAAACGCCGTCGTGTACCTGGGCATTCTGGAAAACCACTGCCTGCCACATGCAAGAAGGGTTTATGCAAACGATTTTCGGCCGCATGACAACGCCACACCGCACAGGGCTGCTGTAGTTAGACACTTTCTTAAGGCAGAGGGTGGAGCAGATACCATCGCCTGCTTGCTCCCCTGATATAAACCCTGTGTAGCATGCCTGGGATGCCTTAGGCCGAACCATGAATGACGGGGACAATCTTCCTCAAACTCTACAGGAGTTAGCTCAGGCTCTGACCGATGAGTGGGGCGCTCTGTCCATTGACATCATAAACAACCTTGTGGACAGTGTGCCACGACATCTTGACGCACTGATTCATGCTAGGAGTGGTCATGCTCGATATTAAAGGTGCATTTCGTGATTTCAGCACCTTCTGTTTTATTCATTGATCACTAGCTATCCTTCAGAAAACCTTATTCTCAAAATTTGAGCTGATCCTGATCTTGCGGTTTTGTGTTATTAGCAATTGCTCGTTTCCCACGGTCCCATAGGCTACTGTACTGTAATTTCTGTCCGTTTACGGACAGAAAATACAAAATTGCGAATTTCTTACAGACGAGACCGAATTTGCACGTAAGATTGGGCACACATGGCTAACGGTTCAGATGACATAAAAATCTCAACATTTTTAGGTAGGTCGGGGGGACGAGGCTGTGGATCACGAAATGCCCCTTTAATGATTGATTGACATTTAAAACAGTACTATTGAATATATCGATGCACGAAATCACCCAAAAATGTGTTATTTGTAAAACTGACTGGTGTCAAAAAATGTAACAAAATCCTCAAAGGTCCATGGCCCGATCGCTAATAACCTCGTCCCCAGGGACCCCTGATTTTACCGGAAGTGGTCAAAATTTTGGTATCAGAAGAAAGCTACTAATTTACCCTGTGAAATCTTAGGGCTAAAGGATGTTTGATTTGGATGTTATGAGCGAAAATATGCCCCATTTTGGTCGACCAATATTAATTTTACAGAGTACTCTATATGGGGATTACAAAATCACGTTTTTAGCTCTCACATCAAAACGGGTTGAAATATCAGATTGACACTTTACATATGGGGTTTTCGGGTGAAGGCCATTCTATCAAGATGAAAAATTGATAGACTTAAACCGGGCCATCCCCTTTAAATCTGCTGTTAAAATATCCCCTTTTCCTTTCAGGCTAAGGGCACAGTTCGTGAAGGGTTAATTGTAGACTAAATTCATGGTTATATGTTCGGAAGAGACTGGTCAATCAAGTAGTGTGGCGATATGCACCCTATATATCATAAATAACTCAAACTGTTAGAATCATTCCATAAAAAGTGGTAAACCTATTTTATTCCAACTTTATGAGCAACAGTGTACTATGCGTGTCGGTACCAAGATGCTGAAAGCAGTAATTAGTTGTATGTATCTCAATTTTCAAGCTTGTTCCCCATAGAGCAGGAGTCAAATATCATAGGGGCCTTATTTAAGGAGTTTTAAGGGATTCCAAAAATGTATAGTTTGTACCACCTACGACCATTGGTTTTGGAGTTATAGGGTAAAAATGACAAAAATGGTAAAAAAGGTCAATCTTAATTTGTAAAGGGGTCAACATTAAAAGTTAATCTGATTATATATTAAATACTTGCAAATAATTGCCTGAGATAAGATGACTCCTAAAAAGTATAGTTTTGATTGTGTTAAATGCTTACTTACTGAGATAAGGGTCAAAGAAGGTCAACACCAATTGGATATGTTACCCTAGACCTATTTTGTCATATAACATGGTAACTATGCATTGCAGATGGTACAAACTATTCCTTGTTTTGACACATTAAGCTAGATGAACAACTTCTTTCATTTTTTACCAAAATTGGAGCAACTTCTGATTTTGACCCCTGTACAAATAGAAATTGACTTTTTTTTACCATTTTAGCCATTTTTACCCTATAACTCTCAAACCAATGGTCATAGATGGTGCAAACTATACATTTTCGGAATCCTTATAACTAGACGGGCAATATGGCATACATTTCAACATGATTGGAGCATTTTAAAAATTTGATCCCTGTGTAAACTTAAATTGGCCTCTATTGAAAAAGTGATACCACAATTTGAGAATACAACCTACCTAGCATTGATGTAGAGGGTCCATACTAACTAGCAAAGGTGTGAAACCTTTTCTGTAGTGAGGGGTAAACGGTGATGTTTGACCTGGGTCCGAGCTCCTCCTCTACCACATCCCCCCCTCCGCTCTTCAGATTTTTAAGGCGGCAACGGTCAACCAGCGAGCGAAGCGAGCCGTATCTAGGATGGAAGAGAAAAGATATCAAAAATATCAGTTTTGTAACCTTAAATGTGTCAGTTACACAAAGTGACACGAGTACATTTCCAGAAAGAAGCGCCCTCGTTTTTTTAACTGGTTGCCAGAGGGGGTAGGACATGCGAACCTAACAGCAACAGCGAATTCAAAACGGCATCAATTTCCAGCGTAAACTCGAGCGATAGTCTTTTTCAAAGAGGCGAGGGCCCTCTTACGCATATCGAACGGACACACACACAGACTTGACTAAAGGCTAGGCCTTGTCACGAATATAACCTCGACTGATTTTGGAATCTGACAATGAGACAAAGACTGCCATAGTAAATGCACGTAGCAGTTCCCCAAATTACCGTTTGGAAATCTGCAATGTCCAAATCGAGCCGATCGTGTCCTACCCACCTGTTGGTTGCATATTTGGAATGCTTAGATCGCACCTGAAGTGAAAAAGCTAAATACGCCGTCGTTATGAAAGATCATTAAGATAATGATTTTGATTTCAGAAAATCAAATCATGCTTTTCTATGGGGACGATTACGATAGCGGGCAAGTTCAAAACATAGTTATTATTGTTTTTTAATTTTCTTTTGTTCTTGTTTGACCAATGAATCTTCAAAACGTTCTTCTGCAACCTTCGCAGATGTTCTATCGCCGATCAAGTTCAAATTGAGAGAAATTCGCCGGGGGGGGGGGTACTCGACCCAAAATTGGGTACAGGTGTGCTATGAAATTTCGCACCATTTTCCTAATTATCGGCCCATTTTCAGAGTAACTTTTCCGAAAATCGGAAAAATCAACCATTTTCATTGTGATTTTACCGAAAATGAGAAAAATTGACCCATTTTCAGAGTAAATTGCGACCAAAAATTGAAAAATGGACCAATTTAAATAGTAGCAACGACCTCAAAAAATGACCCATTAATATTCCCACCATTAGTAGCATGGTGGGAAAAACGACCCATTGTTATAGTAAGGGGTGAAAATGTGACCCATATTGGCGGCACATCGTCACGAATCTTCCAAACAGGCCAATCGACCAAAAGTCACATTTCGAGATATCGGCGATTGAAGTTTTAAAAAATTATGAACTTGCATATCTAAAATTTGAAACATTTTAGGAAAATGATTTTATGTGTAACAATGTGGACATTGCAACGTTCTTCATTTTGAGCACGCTTTCAATTCAAGTGTCCTTTGTTTTCCTTGTCAAATTTAATTATAAAGTGATTGGTCTGTTTGCAAAAACTACAGGGTGTCCCAGAATGATTAGTACCCAAAAAATCTAGAATATATTAATTTTTTTAAATAATAAAATGGATGATATGGGGTTTTTGCTGCGATCATCAACTTAGGCATACTTTAAAATTTCAAAAGCCTTTTAGATCATAAAAATCGGGCTATCCAAAGTGTAGAAACAGTCCAAAGTGTCAGAGGTGGTGATTTCGTCCTTACGACAAAGTGCTAAAATAGTGTATAGAACTTGTTAGAAGGAAACAAACAAATATTTAGTTCTCTCTTGCTTTTCAACTATTTGGTTCCCTCTTCTAAGCAACTGTAAAAGCTGTAAGTTTAACTCAATATTGATTATCCATGCATACAAAGGGTTGGTCATGCTTTGTTACACATGAAACACATGCTTATCGTGGATTTTGGAGGGAGTTTTGAATAGCTAATGCTGTTGTACTGGTAGACTATTGCAGGCAAATTCAATGATTACATTGGTAGAGATTGAGGACCTAACAAAATGACTCGCCACCTTACTGTGCAGCAGAGGTCTTTCATTGCAAAAAGCTACTGGGAGACCAAAAGTTACTTACATGTTTGTTATTGACAGCAGCATTTTTTTTATTTTGAAGAAGCAGAAGCCTGAACACCAATACTTTTACTCCGATGTTTGTGCCAAGGTATTGTTTTCTTGTCTGCCTGCAGGTAATCCTTTTTTTCACTTTGCCAAAAGTACGAAATTACCATGTCTGCAAAATTGGTACGTATCATCGGTTTGCAAAGCCCGACTTTCAAGATCTAAAATTCTTCTGCAAGCTGAAATTATGCCAAATCTAATTTAAATACCAGATAACCCAATATCATTTGTTTTCATGGCCAAAAAAAATAATTTTGGATATTTTTGGGTACTAATCAATCTGGGACACCCTGTAAAAAACGTCCTCTGTTTCTATGTCAAAGGAGACGAATGCGCATTGGTCTGTTTGGCGTACTCAAAAAGAGTCGATCGATCGCCTCAGACGGTGGTATTGAACATATTGAACATACTTTTCCCTGCGGAGGGCGCTAGAAATGACTATGCTTTTGTATGATTTTCTAGCCGCCATCATCTGTTACAGGCAAAATATACCAAAATATACCAATGAAGCTAGAAAAGAGGACTGATGAGGTTCTATTTTGATTTATTTTGTAATTAGAATTGATTTTAATCAAATACTTATACTTAATGTAAAATATATTACATCAAGATATAAATATATTAATTTGAATGGAAACCTGTAAAAGCTGTATTTTACGGGGTTTTGTTAGCAGAATTGCTGCCAGAATTTTCTTGTAAAATGTATAGTATTTTTCCTGTAAAACTTAGTACTTAAAGAGACACTGGCACATTTGAAAAATATTGCGCCCTCAAGATTTTTCAAAATCGATATTTTTGCATGGCTGTAAGGCTTTTATATACAAAAGCCCTCACCCGAAATGATTAAGATCAAATCAGCTTCCTTATGGGTAAACAGAACGATTTTATAATTTAGCGTCGCCGGCGACGTTAAATTCAGCAGACGATGAAAATGGCGTTTAACACAAGAACACGCACGCCGTATACATATTTCCCACGCTATGCACACTGTTTGATCGATCTATAACCTTTGTGGTT
>JAMKCH010086848.1:0-10145 GCA_023653785.1 Ophioderma brevispina | reverse complement strand
GTTGGGGGGGGGGGGGGGTAGGACAAGACCTGCTCGATTTGGGCATTGGGGAGTTTCCAAACGGTAATTTGGGGAACTGCTACGTGCATTTACTATGGCAGTCTCTGTCTCAGTTACATTACAAAATCTCCTCCTAAACCTTAGTTCAATAGATCATAGTAATATCATGATAATTTAAAGGTCCCAGGAAATGAGATGATAAACCTACTCCAAATCTTTATGGGGCATTCCATTCCAATAAACAGGGCCAGAAAAAAAACACTACCAGTGACATCATTAGTGAAACTATTGATTTTCAGTCAGTGTCATGAATAGATTCACACCAGTCACCTGGAATTTTCTATTACTCTCTGAAAAATCAATAGTTTCACTAATGATGTCATCACCAACCCAGATATTGAATGCTTTCTAGTCCCTTCTTGTAGACTTGACACAAACCACATAAATTCTATTTGTATTTCCTGGGATCTTTAAGAATAATTCCGTCGGGGTTAGTGGATTAACCCAGCTGAAAAAATGTTATTTCCAATAAAGGTCATTAAGATTAAAATATTCGTGACCTGATATAGCCTTGAGTCAAGTCTGTCTGCAACCGTTCGATATGCGTAAGAGCGCCCTCCTGCCGTTAGGTCTTTAAAAAAGACTAGCACTTGGCGCCTGCACTTGGGTTACGCCGGATGTTGATGGCGATTTGAATTCGCTCTTGCTGTTAAGTTGGCATGTCCTACTCCTGGAGATTTTTGCACAGTTGTGTTGGTAATTGTAAACTATACCTGCGCGTGGTAATGCTCCAAAATGCGTAATTGTCATAAAGAAGCGATTTAGTAATTAGAATCATGCAATCAGATAAAAATCTATTACCATAATAATACCATATAATTGTTGCCAATGTTTGTAGTTAATTGATTTCTTTCTAGCATTAATTATTTTTTTAATTCCACCACAAATAATTTCTTGTAATTGTATTTAAATCAATATTTGGGTCAGAGATATTTATGTTAATTACTAAAGTCCATGCGTATAATACATCACACCAAAAACTGATATGAATAGCACGTTTAACATTATTGAACTGTTTGATTCAAATTGTAAAAAAATCAATCTTTATCAACATGGACAGTATGTTCATCATTCTTAAACCGCCAACCCAAACTGCAGCCGTTTTTAGTGTATTAATTTTCAAGCCACACATTTTATTAAATATGTCAAGTGTTTTCATTTCATTTTCTAAAGATTGTGGAGACCTGTAAAGAATGAGTGTCGTGTGTGTTGTCCGCATATTGAGTTAATTTAAACACTATGTCATCAATCATAATACCGTTGATGTCTTTGTTATTTCTTATCGACATAGCTAAAATTTCTACACATAGCCATCGGGACAAGTGGTCACCTTGTCTACAAGCACGGTCAATTGGAAAACTTTGTGAAATATGACCATATACAATTACTGATGAAGTCATATCGGTGTAAAATACATTAAACCATTTTATAATATCAGAACTGAAAAAGTGTAGAGTTTTCTGTATGAAATCATGAGAAACTGTATCAAATGCTTTTTTAAAAATCAATTAGTAATAAGTCAATGCTGCAGTAAGACAATGCGCAGTAAGACCAAATAAAGTGCCTTTTAAGCGTCGCTTTAACTACAGGAAAGCAGACCAAAACCCCATAACTATGACAAATTTGCCCAACTAGTGAACAAGACTGCCCGGAGATTCGTACCCAGAGGCTGTAGGACGGAATATATACCAGGCCTTTCCAAGGAATATGCTAGAGAAACAACTGCTAAAGGTGAGGAAGTTTCGGAGAGGATCTCCCAGGAAAAGCTCAAAACCTGGCATACTTTAATTGAATCCACCGATATGACCCATCCGAAAGCTCCGAGGGGATCCAACAGAACCTCCACAGCAGCCAAATGTCACACCCAACCAAGTTGCCCACCAACTGCTTTTAAATGGAAAGTGCAGCAAGAAACCCAAGAAGATCAAACTAGACCATAAGAGGTATAGTGGTGACCCTGGTTTCACTCGCCCCTTCAACATGGACGAATTGGAATCCGGTATCGCTAAACATTAACCAGGAAAAGCAGTAGGCCTTGACAACATCTCAACTGAGCCGGTAAAAAATCTCGGCCCAGTAGCAAAGGAATGGCTTCTTGAGCTCTACAATTGTTGCCTTATTTCCCCCAGGTTCCCAAAGATCTGGAGGAAAGCACATGTTATGGCACTCCTAAAGCCTGGGAAAGATCCAGCCAATCCTAAGAGCTACAGACCTATATCACTCCTCAGCCATACCTACAAGCTCTTTGAACGTCTCTGCTCAATCGTATCGCACCTGTGATAGACGAACACCTCATACCAGAACAAGCAGGTTTCCGGCCAGGCAAATCAACAACAAGCCAAGTACTCAACCTAACTCAACACATTGAGGATGGTTTCGAGAAGGGTATGGTAACCGGAGCTGTGTTCGTCGACCTATCAGCAGCGTACGACACTGTTAATCACAGATGCCTACTCCATAAGATTCTGGAAATTACTAAGGACATCCGCTTGACTGAGCTTATCCGAGGATTGCTGGCAAACAGGATGTTCTTTGTTCAGCTAGGAGCGAAGAAGAGCCGATGGCGTAGGCTCAAGAATGGTCTACCACAAGGGAGTGTGCTTGCACCTCTCCTGTTCAACATCTATACCAACGACCAACCTAGGAGTGCAGGAACCTGTCGTTTTATTTATGCAGACGATCTTGGAATTAGCCCACAAGATGCCGACTTCACAGTTGTTGAAGAGAGGCTCTCCAAAGCTTTGGATGAACTCACTCCTTATTATGAGGAAAACCACCTACGTGCAAATCCATCTAAGACACAGGTGTGTGCTTTCCATCTACGCAACCGTGAAGCCAAACGTCAGCTTAAAGTTACCTGGTCTGGAACACCCCTGGAGTACTGTGATAACCCTGTCTACCTAGGAGTTACCTTGGACCGCACTCTCTCTTAGAAGACCCACATCGAGAAGACGAAGAGTAAAGTATGTTCACGCAATAACATCTTGAACAAACTCACTGGCACAAGATGGGGTGCCCGCCCACATACCCTAAGCAGGAATTGCTCCACCAGACATTCGTCGTAGCGTAGCGAGCATGCAAGAACGTAGTTGCCAAGTATCTAATGTGAAGCACCCTATGTCCGGACAGATATCTGCTGCCAACCGCCTTAAATCCGGAGAGAGTTTCTTAAGCAAAGTCCAACCGCTTGAAACAGTCTCTAAGGAGGTCAAGAGAGTCGCCTTGTGGAAAGAAAGACTTGCCATCAACCACCGCAATTGCAGCAGAAGCTATTTTGTACGACACTTTCAACAATGACATTGGACGCCAATTACGTATTAATTGTCTGTTTTTTTTACCTTTAGGCAGTAAAACTATATATGTTGCCAACTTTACGGGTTTTTTTAACACCGAACCCGTCTTAAATGCTGCTTTCGTGGGACGCAAAAGGGAAATAGACAATCGTCCCAGAAATATATATAATATTCTACGGTAAATCCATCAGAACCAAGGGATTTACCATTATTCATGTTTTTCAGTGATGTCGTCAGTTCATTAATTGTGATTGTTTTCCAGCAATGCTTTCACCTGATTATTGGATAATTGTTTACAAGATAAATTGTTTGGTATTTCGCTATCAACATCTTTGTGTTCATACAAACATTTATAAAAATTCACAACCTCCTTCATGATTTTAACCATTTGTTTATAAATACAAATGTCTCTTTTCTAAGTTCAAACATTACTTTGTTGGATTTTGACCATCCTTAATCCATCTTGCCTTGGAATGAATGAATAAAAGTGCCATTAAGACGCTTAATTCCAATGAGGATATTATATCATTAATCTGTTCATCCTTGTCTGACTTAATCCGACTCTTTTGCAACTCTTCTTCAAATTTTTTTAGAAGGTCTTTCAAATCAAGCATATCAAATAAAAGTTGGTCATCAATAAGTAAGGGGGAAAGGGGGGGGAGGGGTACTTCTCCCTTGATAAAAAAAAAGGAAATCGAGAAATCGAGCGGGAAATCGGGAAGGCAAAGTAGGCAAAGGGAAAAAGGGGCAGAGAGTAAAAGAAATTAAAAAAGAGGAGAAAAAGGGAAAAAGGAGAAAAATGAAAAGGAGAAATGAGCAAAAGGACAAATGGAAAGGGGAAAGGCAAAGGCAAGAAGAAAGAGGGAAAAGGTGAAAGAAAAGGAAAGAGGAAAAAAAATCAACCAATCGCTTTCAAATCTAAAACAATTAAATAAAAAACAATGATAGATAAACAGTTGTCTTCCGTCATGATATTTGTCCAAAAAAAAAAATCAATTATTAAGATTTCATTTTTTGGAAAAAATAAACTGTTAGATTCTATTTTAATCTTTTAGATTTTTCCCTCGTCTTACCAAGGGGGGAGGGGTTACTATCCCCCCTAGTGAACTTTGCTCCGGTGGGCTAAAATGCCAAAAGCTTTCGTAAAAAGCTTCTGGGTAATAATTTTCTCATTCTTTCCAGTCAATTTAGCGAAAAAATGTGAAGGTAGCAGCTTCACCGGGCTTATGGTATGCCGTCAAAGTCGAAGGGTACGGGGTGGGTGGTTGCCACCCAAAAATATGTTATGGTACATTTTTGAAATTATCATGCACATTATTGCTCTAAAACTCTATCTATATGTAAAACAAGTCAATTGCCATCATTTAGAGCTGGAAACCGCATGAAAATCCGATATTCCTACCATTTTAGCGCAAAATCGGATTTTCGCCTATTTTCCATGGAAAATCCCAATTTGGCCGACTCGCGGACTTTATGACGTCATTGTGACGCCATACGGGGTATGTTAGTATATTGGTGTCAATGTTGTGTCAATGGAAAGAGGAGGACCATAGCTATTCATTGGTATCAAAATCATAAGCATCGGGTGCCTTATAACGAATTCTCGGGGGAGGGGGTAACCACCTCCTTGGTAATCCCTGTTAAAAAAGGCTTGGTAAGACGATGGTTAAGGTATTGCATAATGATAGAGACAAAAAAAGTGAGGGAAAGGGATAGGAAGGAAAGAAAAAAGAGGATTGGAAGAAAGGTGAAAGGAAGTAGAAAAATGAAACTGATAGAAGAATGCCAAAAAGGAGAAGGAAACTGGAAAAAGGAAGACAAATTATAATGGGAAAGGAGAAAGGCAAAGCGTTAACTTTAACCTAAAGACAAACGAGAAACAGAAAAAAAGAAGAAAAGATCAAAAGGAAGAACACGCTATTTTATCACAAAAACGGTCTTATGTAAAAAGGTCTTATCTGGAAGTTGAAACCTCAAACAATTTTGCCGACATCATTCAAGTGTAGTGCAGACCGCAGCATCCGATTGCGTGGTACGATAACCTCTCGTGAAATTGTGTTGCGTCTAGTAAAACTCGTGGATGATGCAAAGTCGTCCTGAAAATTAAGAGTGATAACTACTAATACATGATGTTAGATGTTAAAAAGAGTGATTCACAGTTTTTGTTTGATACTCTCAAACGTATCTTGGAAGAATTAGCTAGCATTATGTATGCAAGAAACACGATTTGTCAGAAAATTGAGGGCACCATCCCCGAGTCAACTTTAGCATTTTCGAAAGCTTCAATCGCTGACAACTCAAAAGGGGAATTTTGTTGATTCGCCTCTTTGCGGAATCATTGTCGATATGACCTCCTTCATATTCTACATAAACTTTTGATATTGATTTTATATTTATTTTTTTAATTTTATCAGTTTTATTGCATTTTCGATTTTCCTACCGAACTGTTTGTACTGCAGCTGTGGCCATTCCAATCAATGCCATCAACAGAGGCGGTACCTACAACAAACATATGGAGCTATATGGTTCCGGTTTGGATTCAATCATTAGCAGTATATGATCTAACATGCTTATCGTATAGGCACAGTTTCGCCGAAATTCAAAAGTGGAGGAAGCTATGAAAATAATGGTTTGTAAACGTAATCGCCTGTGTCTTGTCTTCGCTATCTGTGGCATTTTTGTGTATACCTTGCTGTGCTCGAACTATTTTAAGCCTAATGCCTTCCATATGCTGAAAGTAGTTCGTGAAATGTCAAATGATATCACCGAAATGTTCTCATCCTATACATACGTGAATCTGCAAATGATGAATGATTCTCTCTATGGAAATGGTTCAAGATTACAACAGGTCAAAAACGACAATCGAATATTAAACACACATGCAACAAATGAGGTAGCGCCAGTCTCACTGAAGTCTTCGCGTGATAAAAAAGTATTAACCAAAAACGATACCGTGTCGAATGCCAATGCTGATCGAGAATGGCAATATTGGGAAAAGTTCGTTAAAGACGGTTCTTTTATCAACAGGACAGTGGTAAACCCCAGTTATAAATACGTATTTTCTAATTCGGACCTCTGTAACAGGAACTCCAGCAACGACGATGTATTCCTTTTGATCATGATACCGTCAGCACCTAGCGAGAAGAGACGGCGAGACGTAACTCGAAAAACTTGGGCGAACCTGAGCCACGTGGAGGGAAAACGCATTGCTACCGTTTTCCTTTTGGCTAAAAGCACGAATTACACAGAGGAGAAGCAGGTTGATGAAGAAAACAAGGTTTACGGAGATATCTGCAAGGGTGATTTCATCGACCGCTATCGAAATCTAACTTTAAAAACAATGATGGGTCTGAAGTGGGTTAACTCCTTCTGCAATCAGACAAAATTTGTTTTAAAAATTGACACTGATACTATACCAAATCTAACAAAATTGTTGAAACATTTAAAAGATTCGCCTAACGCTGTTTATGAAGGTTATAAAAATCGGGGATATCCGATACGATACCCATGGAGTAAATGGTATTTGTCTCCCGCTGAATTCCCTTATGCGGAATTCGCGAAATATGTGTCTGGACATGCGTATATTATCTCTGGAGATCTTTTAAAGCCTGCATTGTCTGTATCTAATCACGTGCCCTACATACCAATCGAGGACGCATATGTCGGATTACTTATGAAAACGATAGGCATCATGCGGACAACTGACCGTCGATATTCACTGAAAGAAATATCCTTGGCGAACAATGATACAACGTTTTATTCGCTTAGTTTCTTTTCAAAGGTTTTTACGATGCATGCTTTTGGGCCTCCTGAGCAAGTATATGATTTTTGGGGGAAATGGGTCCATTTTGACGGACACTAGTTTGGAAATATAATGCACGACAAGGCCACTCTATTAACATTGAAGATAACTAATCTTCCATCGAGAAATCCACAAATTTCATTATCTCGACCGTGAATCGAACCCGCGAATCAGGCGATCTAACCGTCGCGTCTAAGCCATCCAGACGTGAAGAATTAAAGATAGTCCAAGGTTAACATTTCCTCATTTCTTGTGATAAGCATGATTGAAACACAATTATTAATTCTAACGAGTTAAATTATGATTATGAAACTACTTATTACTCGAGGTGACGTCTTGAGCAATAATTAATCTTTCACGCGAGATAGCCGAGAAATGGAAAATTCATTATGTCTACAGGGAATCGAACTCGGGCCTCCCGCTTACATTTGGCGCTCTGTCAAAGCCGCGGGATAATATCTATCACTCAATTACCACCACGTCTCTATTAATTGCCTGACAACCTTTGGGTCATTCTTCGGCCACGTTTGTGAAACTGGTAAATTTTTACTTACAAACCAATGCTGTTTTGTCAACATAACCAATCTGTAATTACTTTTGACATTATTAATAACCTTGAGTGCAAACCTAACCAAAAATAATGTTTCCACTTTCGCCAAATGAGTTACTTTCTGGGGAAAATAAAGAACAGAACGTCACACACGTGACCAAACTTTCACCCCCCCCCCATGACATGGGTTGAAAGTTACCCGTTTTAGGTCACAAACGTGACCAAAGAATGGCCTATTTACAAGTTCTACGGATGTTAAATTGCGTTTATTTTGATAAAGAATAATCAACGGATTTTTGAGTTATTCTTCAGTGCAATACTGCATTGACGCAGTCTACTGCCGAGACTTTAATGAGAGAGGAAATGGCTAACTGAATAAAGCTCTATAATCCCTCTTTGAAGTCTTGACACTAGACTAGTTCTATGCAATCTTACACTATAATCGAATTGTGACAACCAACATGTAGATGTAATGTATTATATACGTCATTCATATATTCTTGTTCATTGATTGGTTAAAAGTGCATCACATGATCAAATATAAACATATCATTCTGCAGAAAAAGACTATTTACGGCTCTCAAAAGAACTATTTACGGCTCTGAAAAGAACTATTTACGGCTTCCAAAAAAGACTATTTACGGCTTCCAATTTTAGCACAATGTCAGCCCTGTGTAGCATGATAATCAAAACATATTGTCAACAGGCGAAAATGCAGTGAGTGGCGGACCGGCTACAAATCAGCCAAGATTCCAGCTGTTAAGTGATCAAGAAATGACAAAGTGTGAACACTAAAAAGCACATTAAGAACAGCCTGTCCATGTTTGATGGGGTTAAGTCTGTAAGTAGCATGAGTAGGGTGACGACAACACTGCAATATTGACTGCCGGCATGCATGGGTCATGTTGGTAGGCTAGGTTAGCTAGGGCAGGCTAGGCTAGGCTAAATCTCGATTTTACCTCATTCTTTAATAAAATGTTTTAACCAATCAATGAACAATGAATATATGAATCACGTATATAAAACAAATACATACTGCCTTTATTCGAGCCTCCTGTTCAAACTATGGTCCCTCGGTGACTGCAATAGTGCTATTTTGCATCGGGGCTGCGCCCCTCAGCAAAATAGCACTATTGCAGTCACCTCGGGTCCATAGTTTTAACAAGAGTCTCTCATGTCAGTATATATTTGTATATTATAGTCTGATTTTTTATTCCTATCAGTAAACGCATATTGTCGATGGTAAGAATTCATTTGGAGAGATGTGTTGAGATCAAAAATTAAAAAGTCGCATTAACAGCTGAAATGCTCAACTTTGTCCAACAGAATATGATGCTTTAACTCATTTTACATCAAATTTTTAGTGTCGAATATGTAAAGGCTTCATACCAGATTCAATTGAATAGATTAATCTTATCTGGTATCGTGACATCGAATATCTATTTTACTGATTGGGTAAGTTATACAACCTCTCAGAATGAATGGAATCGTCGACACGCCCAAAAACTTTTAATGAACTGTCAGGAATAAAAAATCCTACTATAATCAAGCAGATGAATGATAAAACTTGTACTTTTTGTAACCATGAACTTGAAATCATGTAACATATAAATTGTACAAGTTGGTTCTTGAACCAGTCGTACCCGCCCATAAGGTTTCACACCACCAAATAAATTGCCATTGGTTTATGTACAAAATGGCCATAATTAAAACGTAAATTTCTTATTAACGAAGCGACTCAGTTGCTTTAATTATGCATTACCTTGGACTGCTAGACCTCTGCATCCCATTCAGCAAGAAGAATCCATAAGTTGACCACGGAGTTTTCGAACTACTGAAGCATGAAGACAACGATGAGTCCGATCCCCTCTGAACTGTGGCTTCTAGTCAAAATATTCCTATGGGATGGGTGTAAAATTAGTACTGTAATTACTCAGTAGTAAGCCTCACACACCTTTTTGTCTTGATATTTTGCTGATTTTTACCTTTAAAATAATTTCTAACACAAAATATGGCCCAGGAAGTTCCAGTTTCTACTATTTTTCAATTTGAACTTAGACGTCACTTTTTTTAGCTTTTTCCCAAACACTTTTCGGCCAGAGGGTGCCAGACCAGATCTATTTAGTGGTGTGAAATCTACAGAACCCTCAGATTTGTAAATCAATGCACTTCATGTCTATTTCAACCCATCTTGACAAATTTTGATCATTCATGAGAATAATTTCATTATTTTATTGAACTGAGCAAGAAATTAATGTTGTCCTAAAACTAGAGGTGGGCTATACAGGGGGAGAAAAATGATGATATTTCAGATCATTTTGTCCTAACTCTTATTTGATGCAGCTTTATCCCCTGAGCATTTTGACACCAAATTTGTCAAAATCGGTCAAAAAATGAGAAGGTGCCGCCCAAAAACGCCATTTAAGGGAGGGGGGTCTGA
>JAMKCH010086846.1:0-11916 GCA_023653785.1 Ophioderma brevispina | reverse complement strand
ATGAGCAACTAAAGGTACATGTTTTATTGACTACTATTTTGCCAAAAATAAGATCTATTATGCTTCCATGGTTTTATATTGTGTAAACAAAAGTCAATTTCGATCAGCAGCCTACAGGACCCCGATTTTATGCGGTGATAAGGTAAATGCGATCTGCAACACGTACAAGCAGGTTGACGTGTATCCCTCGGTTGAAACCATCCAGCTTCTGTTAAATACATTTTCTGAGGGGGTGGGGGGGGGTACTCTGAATAAATTAGTATGATTATTTCTTTCTACATTTTTTCTCCTCAAAAAATAATTTCACACAGGTAACTTTTTGTCACCAATTAAAAAATGAAATCATGTGAATTTCAGACAAAGAGCAACAGTTTTTCCCTTTCTTTTTTTAGGTATCATGACCTTGCAATTGGAAGAACCACCCAAGTAACCCAACCCAACCATCAGTGTCAAAGGCCGCTGACTTGGCATTATCATCATGGCTTAAACGGTTTTAATATTTATAAGCTATCATTTACGTTGTTTCTTCATGTTTAATGATTTTGTACTCAGCTTAACTACATAACATTGCTAAAATGTTTTTGTAAACCTTTTCAACATGTTACAAAATTGAAAGAAATGGGGTGTGAGGATGCTGATTTTTGCCCTCAAATATAGCTAAAACCCAAGAGCTTCCGGGGGCTCCGTCCCCTGGAACCCTCCCCCCCTCCCGGGGCTTCGCCCCTGGACAACACCAGAGGCCCTAAGGCGGGCCCCTGGACCCCACCCGCTAGGGCTTCGTGGCAAGCCGCTCGCAATCGCGGCAAGCCGCTCAAACAGTTAATTTCTTGCAGAAAATATTCCTGAATAACTTCATGCTCCCAGACAGCAAAAATTATTCCTATGCCCTGCATTGCAATGCCCATTGATCCATAAAGCGCAACTTTTGGTTTGGAGTTTTGCATCTTTTGGGTATTCTCTTTCAAAATTATCAGACTTTGGCACAATACTGATAGAAAAACATGCCAAGATACTTTTTGTGTCAACTGTACACTGGAATTTAAAACAAAGTACTTGTACCAGACAGATGAGGTTATCACACCAGGAAATCTGTTAGAATATCAGCTCTTTTATGGGAACCATCATTTCCATTTGTCAACTTGCGGTATTCTGTCAGAACTGAGATAAGCAACTCTGACCGCTGATATGACTTTTTGGCCTGAAGATATGGTCCTGGACCAGATATTTTTAACTTGTCTCATAGTGGCACTATTCATGATTATGTGTGCACTTTATTCCGTTAATGTGTTTATTTAAGTATTACAAAAGAGCGATGTTCTGCCGGCTCGGATTGCGTGGCGTGCGTCTGTGGTCACTCGTCTTGTATTCCAAAAATCGTGGGTTCGATCCCCACTCCAGGTGTAAAATTCTACTTCATTATTATTTTATCTTGGAGATAAAGATTGTAATTAAAACTTCATAGTTGCCAATTGAAGTAGAAAATAGTGATTAGCTGCCTTAAGATAATTTAACTGCTTATGGTCCTGGACCATAATATCAGGCCAGAATCTTACATGTGCACTCTGACCCATAAATTTGAGCATCCAAAATGGCAGCTTGTCGGCTGGTCTGGTGGCTCGTAGAAGCGAGAAAATGTAGTGTATATATAGCACAGCTGTTTGAAAGTCAAATTTATTATGACAAAACCAGAATAAAACTATCGTCAGCAACACAGTTTTGAAAACTGATTTGGAATATTTAGATCACTAGCTACATTGTTTGTTTTTTATTTAGCATAATCCGGTACAGATACAACAAAAATACAAAAAACAAAAACAAATTTATACATCCTGTATAAATTTTACTAAATTTCATTGTAGGCAAAAATAATTTCTTAAAAATCTAGTTTTCCATGTCTTTCTATGGAGAATGGGCATATAGATGGCGCTATAACATACAAACCATAACCTTTGTAGGCCTATAATGGCAAGATTCCTGCAATGGATGTTTGATTTTTGCAGAGATGATAGCTCTTGCATTTCCCTACATATATCAGTTGTCAAAATTGTGTCGCCACTGCTTAAAATTGTTCTAAAAATAAAAGAGTTTGTATGGGGTCAAACAGCTGTGGTAGTAGCAAAAGTGACCACACTCTGACACTTTGTTGAAGACATAACATCAATTTAAAGGTAAGCATTCTGTACAAAAAGTATTAGTCTTCAAATTTGGTTGAAAGTAAATGCTTAGAAAATTGTGATGTTTTTAGTATGTCAACAAATTTTGATGGCTTACCGCAAGACTTCTGCGCCATCAATGGGGTTGCCAATACCATGCATACTGTGACTGATGGAAAACCATCAGATATGCATCCATCAATAGCGCCGCCAATACAGTGACTGACGGAAAAACACCAGAGGCGTTCTAATTAGAGGTTAATAACTGCGCGCTAGCCGTTTTGAGGTCATTGTTTTAAATCGGAAGAAAATTCCGAGGAACCAAACCAAATCCCAACGATTTAAAAGAGTAACTGAAAAACAGCTAGCACAAAGTTATTAACCTCATTCATAACCGTCAAAGTTAAGAAATAATTAAATCAAAAATAAATATTTTATTGTATAAATGTCCATGTGGTTCCAGAATGTTGTGTTTGTGCCTTCATCTTCCGCATATGCAAACGAACAGCCTACTAGTCACTTTCTTGTTTACCAATAACGAACTACAGCACTCGCACGATGTTCTTATACGAGCAGCGCACATGTATTTGACGCGCGCGTTTGAGTTCTTATGGTGGGAACGTCATACGCGGAGGTCATTATAAAGCGTATTGTTATTTACGCGGTCATTATGAGATATCAAAGACCTGCGTTGGTGCTAGCGTCTTTACACTAAAATGAAATTGGAACGCAGTCATTGTGCCTATTCATGAGGTTATGAATGAAATTCAGGGTATGACAGTCCAGGACAGTCGAGTTTGGTACAACATAATTCAAATAAGATTCAACACAAGCGAGGGTTTTTGTACTTTACATTTCCATCATATTCTTGGTGCAGCTTTTATTAAATAAGTTCAGCTTGCAGCTTTTTAGATGACTTTTTTTATTTCATTAAAAACCCAAATAGTTTATTTTACTTAATAATGGTATCTGTCAATTATGCAATGCAAACAAAGACAATATACAAATACTATAAATCAAAACAAATGTCTGCAGAGATACTAAAATAAAGTATACACAATTAACAAAGACAATAATTAGTAAGTGTTATAAAGGTGTTCCAAGAAATTGTCCTACTTTGGAGTTAGGTCTACATAAAAATGCTACATTTAGTTTGTCAAACACGAATTAAGAGAAGATAATTCTATATTTTGGTTAAGCTTAAGTCCTCTCTCCCTAACACCCCTCTATCACTTTGCGAGTTAGAAAAACAAAGGCTTGATGTTCTTATAATTTCCCAAACTTGAATAAAAACAGCAATTTCTTTTTAAATTGCCTATTAACCTATAACCCTTTAAAGTCAGAAATTATGAACACTACATTCCCACCAGTCCAAGTTCTGTTTTTTCACATATTCTTGGCATAGTTAAAGCAATAACAGCACATTTTTTGAAGAGCACCCCCAATTTTCCAAAAATTGAGATTTTTGCACAGTTGCATTGGTAACTGGCTAGTAAACTATACCTATAAATGGTAAAGCTCAAACATCTATGAGATTAAATCTGATTTAGCTAGTGTGTTGCAGTGCAGCAAGTAAGTTTAACAGCAAGTCATTCGCAGCAGATTTCATTAATGCTGCCATTGAGAGTGCTGTAATACCATGAGTAGACTCGTCAGCAATCTGCAATACACTGATCTGCATGGGGATGACAATCAAGGAAACCCTGCAGTGCACTGCATATGCAGTGAAGTATGGACTGACATTTTAAGTGTTGGGTCCCACAGGGGTAAAGACTGGGACCTACAGGTGGTAATAAATACAAACTACACCAGCTTCTCTCAGTATGCAATGAGATTTGTGAGGATAATTTTGATGTACAGAAAGGACTCAATTGACACAAACTGCTACACAGTTTTGTGTCGCTGCCTTGTGCCTCCAATTTTTATAAGGCAAATAGAAAATGGATATCAGCTACAAAAGGCATCCAATTATGCTAACTGTTGAAAATAAAAAGGTTGGAGTGGTAGGGAACTTAGAAGAGAATTGATTCCACTTTGCCATTATACATTGTACATTTATGTGGATAGCATTTACCAGAATATGCATGGAATAGGGTAGGGAGATGGGGGAGGGCATTTGAGGTGGCAGGATAATTGCTCCCACATGTAATGAAATAACATTGTTTTAAACAACATTTTCAGAAAATTCTATCAAATTCTTCTATTAAACACAATAAAAAAATCCCATTTCCTCTCGCAAACCTCAAAAGCTGGTCAGCCGCTACATAAATACCCTTCATACCTACTCTGTATCATGCTTTACTTTGTTAATATGATATGAAGTAGGTGCAAAGGGTATAATGCAATTATGCCCAAAATAAATTGTTTCAAAATTTCCACTATAATCCAAAATCTTGGATTCATCAATATAAAGATTAGCTTGTAACTCAGTATGGTCACAGAGTATTTTTTAAGCCAGCCGTAACTTAGGGATGGCTCAAAAAATATGGCTGATTTGATAAAACTGTAGAGCTCAATGGCTGTTAAATCACCTCAATACCATACTCTCCATTTGCAACACATCAAATTTATTTTACGCCTAATGTGAAAAAATGGTTAACAACATGACTTGTTCTTTAACGTGAATGTTTCGGGAACAATCAAATGCTAGAAGGCGATTTGTATACTTCATCCCAGTTAAGTATGAATTTATTATAAGACTGACTAGTTCAATGACATAGGTATTACACAGTCATGTAGTTTAGTATTAACATCTGTGCCATTTTGAGTTTGACTCAATTATCGCCATCAAAGTTCATTTCTATAGATTTGTACATTTGAACTTTGACCTACTAAACAAAAAACATTTTGCCTATGTATGGACTTATCTATAAATTATGATACATGTAAACTTTAGCTAGGTCACAGGTAAAAATAACTTAATTACAACCACACACCCCCAAAAAAATAGACAATTTATTGTCCTCTGTAATATATACTGCACATTATACGCATATGATGTTGAATATGAATCAGATTTTGCCGCTAGTTCAGCTCATAAATTTTAGTAATACACTATGAGTTACAATATGCTCATCCACCAAGGACACAGTTCAGTGGGTTGTACTTGTACATACATTGACATGAACTGACCTTGTGTGATCTGGGTATCATTTATCACACCCAAAGACCAGGGGGTGTATTTTCTAAATGCACTGGTGAATGGAAGGTACTGAACTGTGCCAAGGGAATTGAGATTTTACAAGCTCATAGTGATTGCCGCGAGCAATAACTCGACGACATCGTCGGGTCTATATGTAAACAATAATTTGTGATACATATCTAACCAATATGAATGCAAAATGGGTGTAATACAATAGAGTAAAAACAGGTTTTCAAACCATGCAGCTGTAAAAACCAATGAAGGGAAAACAAGATTAACAAATTTACACCCTTTACGTAATTCTACAAACATAATTCATATGAGTGCAAATGTGACATGGTCCGTCTTTGCAAACAAATATACAAAATTCGCGTCCCAAGGAAACCTACGTCCAAACAACGCCACTCATCCTAGATAAGCGTGATTATGTTCTCTGAAAATATCAGAATAGTGTCTCTAACTCAGAAATCTCTAAACTAGAGCATAAAATCCAAAATCAGTCTGGCCAGGAAATAATTAAACCCAAGAAATCATTTGCCCTAAACAGGACTGCGGCATGTTGCTACCAACAGGTCCCCTGTAGTAGGTAGCCAATGCAACTACTCTCTTTTTTAAGCCGTGACCAACTGCTGGCTATGACGCAGCATTTTACACGTGGCTCGACTCATGTATGCTGGCCAGTCTTTCGGTAAAGCATACAGGCGAGCTTACAAATTAAAATGCTCTATCAAACAAATTTTACAAACTTTTGACAGAACCGACAAAACAAACAAAAATGTGCTGTTCTCGGTGTTTAAAAATTACACATACACATTCAGCATGTACAGGCGAACACTTTGCTCCTTTTTTTTGAGTACAGGTTTAAAAACAATAGTGACACACTGTGAATGTACACATGAAGTGATGGTGAAGTGGAACGCAGTCCAGTAAAATTACTACTTAATGCACATTATTGTGTTGACTTACACGTCTCCAGTCACTCTTCGTAACATTTCAGTGAATACACAATCAAATTTGGAAGCTGCTTTGTGTTCATGGAGTATGACGGATTGATCAAACTTGATGCAGAAATAATACGACCATTTCCCATCAAGGTCATCGGGTGGATAGTAGAGTTCCCTAGTACTAACTCCGAAGCCGTGTTTTCATGCCACCTTACCCAAACTTACAAAATCCTTGGCAACTACTAAATCACACACAACCTTTAGGCCATTTCTGTAGTCACTGCTACACCTTACACGGGGCAACAAAATAAGACCCTGGTAAACTACTATACTCCATTTCCCTACCTCCGTGCAGTGACGTCAGCACAAGTTTTGATGGTCGCACCAGTAAACTGCACATGATGGCTTAAAGCGACGGCATTTTTACACGCACGCACAAAGACAGCATATCTTGACGCGTGCATAAAAGCTGCATCAAGGTTATGACATCAATGCACAGAGCAGCTGCGTCAAGGTTATGACATCACTGCACGGAGGTAAAGAAATGGACTATACCCCTTTACACAGTCCTACAAAAAGGTGGCCTTTGTAAGGTGTGGTGAGCTAGGGCTAGATAGGTGGCAAAATACCTTTGTGCACATACTTCTACATATTATACTTTATATATCCATACTAATAAAACAGATCTTGTTTCCAAAATTGCTGCTTCGTTCATTTTCTAATTTTGTCAAAACCTTATTGATAGCTTCTATCACAACAGCTAGTTCTAGCAGCTGAACCGGGCCTTATTGTTCCGTAGCTATAGGAACCTGGTGTTAAACCTATCCCACCCAGGGTGTGGCCACACATCCAGCATCTGTGTATCACAACATCCTATTTAACATTTAGAATGGGTGTGGCTTAGTTCCAAATTGATTGTGATAGTTCACTGGAGTACAGTCTATACTTTGTTCATCACTAAATAGGCAAGACTCTTCACACTGCGAATTGATATAACTTTGTGGGTGCATCTGCAAGCAAAACTACTGCAACACACGCAGTGCGTGATGTACGCGTGGCGCACGCTTGTGGCATGAGGCGCATGTGAAACAGAATTACTTTTACATGCTGAAAAACAAAAGCCGAATAATTTTTGCCTATTAGGTGATGAACTAAGTATAGAATTACTGGTTTCCATTGGTATGCCAAGGCAAAATTCTGCACACATGTTAACAAACATGTGCAAACATACAACACATGTACTTACACTTGTTGGCTCACGTCTACACTACTTTCTATTGAAACACAATGTGACGAGGTTTGCCGATGAGGTAACAATCACTACAGAAAATAACCAGAGGAGGAGCTAACCCTGTCCCACAATGGATTTTAATTTGGCAATAACTCCATAATGTGTGTTGGTCTTATTTCTTTAGCCTGGGTTACACATTCAGTGGAAAATACAAACAATCCTCTGTTCTTCTATGTGGCCCATAATCAGACCATATGACTCTGTATTCCCCATTCACTAGCATGTGGAGACTTGGCATAAATGCATCTTATATGCAGAGAACAAGGCGTTGTCACTAGACCGATTTTATTCCCAGCTAAATATTCAAGTTATTTTCCCCAAAATTCTTTCATGGGTCATTTGCCCACTGTTATTTAAGGCCAAAAGGCATAACTCTCCATATTTGTGCCAGTTTGCAAAGCCTCAAATCCCCTTGACAACCGGTCGGTCACCCCGAGTGCCGTTTGCAGCTGGCCGATGCTGTGTCAACACTAATAGAACACAGGAATACTTGAAAACTGCTTTGAGTTTTACACTAAGTCCTCAGTACTGTTTCTTAACTGCCAATGCATTCTCCCTCCCAAAATACTGATACTGGGAGTAACAGTACAGAACAAGTACATCACAAAGCATTATGGGATAAGTTAGCAACCCTCTGTGAAACGGCCATCCTCGGACACCTGCCATTGACACACCCTGTTGTCAATAACAATACAAACTCACCTGTCACACAGCACATAGTCTGATTAAACACAGGCCTCAGAATGTAGCCAACAATCTTGATTTGGAACAAAAATCTCTCCTGAACATGCAACAAGTCAATAACCAATACGAAAAGCAAAAAGTAAAATTTTGCTTTTAACAGGGTTCTCATTCTGCTCAAAAAATTAAACACAATCATACAAAACAAACACAATTTTCATGTCCAGTGCAATGTGTTACATTTTGTTTTTTTAGTCAAGTTTTCCTTTTTTTTACATATATAGCAACTACCAATTAACTTACTCTATCATATTAAAATCCAGTCGGTCTGTACATTACAACACTCACTCTTATCGGATGACTGCATCTGCTGTACCTGGGCATGTCGTCCAGAGACATCCTCAATAGCTTGAGCATATCCTCAAAATGTGCTCAAATTGGATTTCCAGTGATCACCATACTAGGTAGATCCTAACAGAAATTTTCTAGCACCTCTGCCATACCTCTCTCAAAATGCAATTGTTACATTGCAATTAAATGCATCTGGAGTTTACCGTTAAATAAAATAATGAGCAATACAAATTGCTCTAGCTGAAATATGACAGAGGGCTCTTTTGGATGATAAATTTATCCATCATGCGAGTGTGCACCATAACCCACACAGATGATATACCTTGATTCGGAATCCTTGGACCTTGCACAAAATACGCCCGTGCTCCCGCCACGCAACACCATGACAACGCGCAAGGAAAATACATGCCGCAGCACAAACATCACATCACGCGCGCTATTTTGACCCAAAATCAATCCAAGGGATTATGACCATGCTTATATTACGTTATTCTTGAATTCTGGTTGAAAATGAATGTGGTTGTTGATTCAAATTCAACGTTTTTCAAAACTGCAGAAAATGGACTAGAAACAAGATAATCACTCAGTGGTATTCTACCTTAGAAAAAGATGGCAGTTACTTCTTGTTACACCCAAAAAGTGTCCTCTCCATTCTTAATTTAGCATGCCTATTTGTCATGGTGGTGCTTTGGTCTCAGACACATCCTAACATCTGAAGTCACAAATTTCTAAATTTGGTGATTATAGTTTGGTCAAACCATAATTGAGGACTATTTGAGGATATCTTCTATGCATTGAAGACATTTGAGTACGCCTCACCCAGGCACAGAATTAGACGCAGAATGTCCATCATAAATAAACAGCATCAAAACTTCCTAGCTTACGAATTTTGTATACCCAGGTAGATAACAAAGAAGAGAAACCAATGTCTGCCCTCTTGTATTTACAAATGTTCATAATATTGATCTCGAAGGCAAGACAGGTTGACATGGGGTAGAAGAGAAGTATCTCTGCAGTATAATTATGTACAATGATTTGCCTTTGGTTTCACTAGGCTTGAAGGAGGTGAGAAGTCGAGAATGATTGCAATCTGTGTGCAAAATACAGCGTAGTAGTGTCAGCCTTCTTTGCTATCTACCCATCATGCACTGCTAGTAAGTGGCCAAAAATTGTACATGCATATAGCATCTGTAAGTCACTGCACATGTACACAAGAGATTAGTGCGAGTCCATCCCACGAGGACAATGGTGCCATTATTGCGTGTGACACACGCCCTCTTTTTTCCATCTCTGATGTGTTCGTTTGCAAGCGAGTCAGCGCTTGCTTTTGTTGGTATCTTTCGCCGTGGCTTGATGGCTGCGGGGATTGTGACCCTGGCCGTGAGTTCCGGAGGCCACCACTGCACTGGGTACTTGTGGATGTGCTTGCTTCTGCTTGAGCATGGTCCAGTCGAACGTGTAGTCGTACTGATGGTTTAGCGTGCGGAATAGGATCCTGAATAGTTGGCGCAGGTACATGTAGTCGGGCGTCTCCTCGAAGCGCAGACCCCGACAGTAGTTTAGGTACATGGCAAATTCTGCTGGGAAGCCCTGGCGAGGAAGAAAAAAGAAATAGTTAAGCATTAGTAAGTGTGGCTTAAAAAGTGTTGGTCTAAAAAATGAGTGCGACTCAACTGTCCCGCTGTCCCTTTCAAATGAGTGCTCGTTAACTTGCTACAACTCGCTAAATCCTACAAAGTGTCACTAAACGAGCACAGAAAGTACAGCCCCACCCCAGGGCCAACTGGCCAAGTTTGTATCATGTATACATCGTGTGTGCGGCCGGTGCGCATGCTACACGAGCGTCTCTACAACGCATATCTACTCTGTTTACTTGGAATACGCATTTGTCATCCAGCATTTACTGCATCATTTTATCGCATGACTTGTCTGCCTGGGATAGAAGACTTTTTCTATTCAAAAACAAGTCTTGGTGGGCCCCAGGCACTGGTGAAGAAAGAGCCCATCATTTCTTGGATGTTTCTACTGACTTTAATTTGTTATGTTCAAGGATTGTATCCCACATAGCGTTAAATTTTTGGCCTTTGGCCTTTTATGGCATACGACTATCCCCGACTTTGGTCACCAGATTATATGGCCAAGTTTTTTGTCTGAAGTGAGATAGTAACCGACACAAGGCATGCCATCAATCCTGGTTGATTTATATGCCTGCATTTTGCAATTTCCCAGTTTGATATAGTTGGCATTCTTGGCTCAATTGAGGCTGTGTACTAGCCAACAATTAGCTGTTGTGCATGGATGGATAAACTGCCAGCTAGGTTTATCTCCCGCAACAAGGTGCTCTGTTTCCTTTATATGTGGCAAGGTAATTCCCCTTTATCTCCATCCTGTCTAGATCACCTTATCCTGCTTTCTTTTGCCCACACTTTGTAGTTCACCATCTTATTTAGGTATTATTGTTCATTAAGTAGTATCTACCAAAAAAACGTTCAACGTAAAAAAACACCAAGTTTTAAAAAGAGTACGAGCCGTATAAAGTTAATAAATGTTAAGAGAGCACCAAGTATACTCAAGTGCGTCTGCCCCATTGGCAAACTTGGTCCCATTTCTTCTATTCCTAATTTCTTTGTTGAGAACGTTTGTGACATTTCATTAAAGGAACCATAATCATTATAGACCAAATTGTTGATTTAAAGGTGGTTGTTCCGATTTATGTGTATTGTGTTCTCTACTTGATATGAGAGCCTGGCACTTGCACATACAACCCATCAAGTACCGTGGGAAACAAACTTGCGGTTTTGATGGTAGACGCAATAATGCATGTTGCAAAGCCCTATTCAATACTGTGCTAATAAAGTGGTTAACCACTAAAACGGCGGTTTTTTGTTTATATCTTGGGAATGAAATGGATTCGAGGGCTCAAATTTCAGGACGACAATGAGAAAAATACGGCCTTTCATCTGATATCAAAATCGATACTACTTCCGGGTAAATCAGGGGGGTCCCAAAGACGATCGGAACACGCCCCTTTAAATAAATCCAACTGCATTTGTTCTTAAGGTTATATTGGCAGTTTGAGTTTGGAATTAGTATTCCTATTTCTTGTGTAAAGGGCGTCTTGTTCTGACTTGAATGCTTTTCAAATTTATATTTCTTAGTTGCGTTTGTTTTCTTACTTGATGTCTTGTTGTTGGAGATGTATTCAATACGGAATAAAGCCCAATCTCCTTGTAACATCAATTGTCTTCCCAATGAAAATGTGTTTCGACGGATCTTCAGTTGACTGTTCTATAGAAGGTATGTCGGTTATGGTTATGAGTTTTGTGATGGAGTCTAACTCACGTATGTTTCTGG
>JAMKCH010086845.1:0-12570 GCA_023653785.1 Ophioderma brevispina | reverse complement strand
TTAATGATATTTATAAACTTCAGCTTGCCACGTTCATGTATCAATACAACTATAACCTTCTACCGGACGACCTTATTGATCAGGATTTTTTTAACTTTTATACTCATACTCACCATTATGAGACAATGCAAGCCCAAATACCCCGTGTAAAACCATTTAATACCGTACTTGCTAATAATACCCTGATGTTCCAAGGCCCTCTACTATGGGCTAATCTGCCTTCTTATATTAAAAACTCCCCAACTTTATCTTCCTTCAAAATTAATATGAAAAAGAGTCTCATCAATTCGTATAGTGCTGTCACCACTTCCTAATTTTCTGTCTTTTTACTCTGTTGTACCTTCTTATCCTTGGAATTTGACTGTCGGCTGTCTTTGTCTTTGTCCAATGCAATTTCTATCGTATTGTCTGTCCTGTCATTTTTTGTCTTGATTTGTAATCTCTTTTTTTGTCTGTCTTTGTCGTAGTAACACTTAAGTTAGGTGAGGTTACTGCATTTTCACGCTTAGCGTTTAGCAGTGACCTCGTTCATCACTATTTTCTAATTTAATTATATCCTATAAATGATAATCTGATTTCTATTGTGAAATCCATTTTTATATGTACTGCAATTTCATATCTTGTATTTCATTGTTTGATGTGATGATGTGATGAACAAAAAAAAAATAATTTTGATTTGAATTTGATTTGATTTTAAAGAGGTGAGTTTGAACAATATTAGCACTATATACGAATGGTGATGAGAATCTGGTTCCATCGCTTTGGAGCAGCCACTGGAAAGGCCCTGTCAACAGCACATTTGTGTCATAGGAACAACAAGAGCAAGCCTAACAAGTGGTAACAGGAACAGACCCGGTGTAAAAGGAGATATGGTGCGCCCGGAGCCATAGTCCGGGCTCCATAGACGACAACGGAACTAATGTTGTGTAAAGAGTCAACTGAATCGAGTGCCCTATTCTTCACCGTTGTAGGTGGACTATGAGTCCGGAGGACCATATCTCTTGCCACGCCGTGATCCACTGACCATCAGACACCCATTAATGTACAGTGCATTATACTAAAAGCCTTTAGATCAGATATGATGATCCATGTGAGCAAATTTTGGATATTGGAATGTGAGACGAGCTCACTTGTTTTGAAGCTTTTGGACATGTTGAGGTTCTTCCGAGTACTTCCATTGAGCAACAGATAACAGTAGTCTAAGCGAGACAAATCGACATCCAGATACACGTGAATGTTATCATCATAAATGTGCATGGTATTTAACTTGGTGGTGGCTGAAGATACGACGAACAGTGTGTGTGTGTGTGTGTGTGTGTGTGTGTGTGTGTGTGTGTGTGCGTGAATCCAAGGGTCCAATTACAGACCCTTGAGGTAAACCAACGGAATAAAGCACACACTATGCCACAGTGCAAAGGGTATAATGCAATTATGTCGCATAGACTCTTTTCTTACTCGTTCTAATGTGACAAAAAACTCTCGTGAGTGAATTTAAGTATATGATATTAAGAAGTTCTAATATTCCTTGTTTGGGCTTTTGTAGACGCTAACATTATTGTTTCGTCGTTAGCCACTGCCAATAAAAAACATGCGGTTTATTCATTTACAGACTTCAGCTGGTATATAAACATGTATATCACTTAAAACTTACAGGCATGAATGTGCAGGTCTAAGCTATACTGGACTTGGCCACGCCCACCGTTTTTCACGTTACAATATACCGGTATGCCAATAAAATAAAAACGCCGTCTGCTACCATTAGCATAATCAGGAATTCTCGCTAGTTTTCCCTCAACGAAAAATATCAGTGCTGTCTCCAGTCTTGAAGATCAGAAGTTGAGATATCAACGAAGGAAGACGACATCTTTCAGGTCAGTTTCCACTCCGGTGTTTAAAAGGCAATAGATTAATTATTATGTTCTTATAGGCCATTTTCATGTTGCATAGTGGTGGAATAAAAGTGCAACCAAAACAAACTCGGAGCCAGGGATCATCTTCGATTTCACTTCCAAACAAAACAAGAGAAGTGCAAACGGAAAATGAAATGTCCACTGCAATGCATTGCATTGAGCACTTGAATGCTATAGTATAATAATATTGGTTACTATATTGCTTCCGAAGTACGGAAGCTTGTAGATACACTTTGTCATGTTACCGAGATTGTTTTCGTATTATTTGTATGTTCATGAAAGTGGTTTGACGATTAGTTAATGGTTTAAAATCAGTTTGATTTATAAAAACAGGTTTTTTCAAATCGAGCAGGGGAGGGGCAAGGGGCACTAAAAAGTGTAAAGCTGACTTTCACAGTCAGGGCATTCAGTGAGATCAACGTGTATAAATGTGGGGCATTGGGTGAGAGTATGAGAGCAAAATGTATACCAAAATACAGGGCCACTCAGAATAAGAGTATAAATTACTGTACTGTTCTGATTGTTTTTTTTTTCTTAGTACTGTTTCAAAAACTACTTGGTTATTCAATACAATAATATTTTTAAACATGGGGAAATTGGGTGACGGAGTAATGAGAATTTAGGGGTTTTGAGTGAAAGTGTCATGGAATCGTTATAGATTTGGGGTCTTTGATTGAATGCTAAACTCTTAGGCCTAACAGTGTGCAGGTTGCCCCAAAAAATGTTATAACATTTGGGGCAAAGGCCTTTCGCTAGTAAGTAAAGCACACGTATGGGTCTTTGTTTGCATGGTATGCTCTTAAAGCCAAATAAATAAGCTTTTATTTGCCGCTTATTTTTGAGTGAAAGTCGTGCAATTGTTATAGATTTGGGGTCTTTGAGCACGTTGAGTGACTGCGAAACTGATAGGCCTAACAATTTCTCAAAAATGTTAACACTCGGGGCAACAACATTTCGTTAGTAACTAAAGCACACGTATGGGTCTTGGTTTGGTATGCTCTTAAAACCAAATAAATATTTGCCGTTTATTTCTTTCCAATTTGATATGTAGAACAAAAGATATGCTTCATCAAAAAGGAGAGTGTAAAATCGGGTGGTTCGATTTGCAATGGTTAGGCCTACAAATGTGTACGATTGCGAGAAACACGATCTTGTAACACACTCAAAATTGGAACTTTTGACTCTTGAACCTACCTGAAGACATTGACAAATCCCTTTGATTTTTATTGTGGTTAATTAAGTGTAATATTGTCTTTATGATCAGCTATACTTTGGTGTGTGTTTTTCAAAAAAATATTAGCCAGTTCACTAGCGTTATAAATTCTCTAAATTACACTTAAATGCTAAAACCAAACAAACAATCCAAGAAACAATCAGGCGCTATTAACCTATTATTCTGTATATAGCCAGAATAAAACAAAAACAAACAAACAAAAAAACCCTAAAATTGATAACAGACTTGTATGAAGAAGGCAGAATTGGAAATAAATTTAAGACACTGCAATAGCAGGTCCAACAGACCCAGAACGGACCAGAATGGCAAGAACTCCATACAGCATCTCGCATGTTGAAAAGCTGTCGTGGCAGATCCAGCGATGAGCGCTTGGTAAAACACGGTGACAGAAATCTCGAAATCTTCCTTCAACAGAATAACACAGCAAGATCTATTTTTGTCCTTTAAAGATGAAAAATGGGATGAGGTCAAGTGTATTCACGTTGCTTCCTGCATTTCAAATGTTTTAAGACATAACTCGGACCAAGTTGAATTTGTACTCTCATTTTTGATGTTGCACATCTTTTGTTCTACATATCGGAATGGAATGAAATAAATGGAAAATAAAACCTTATTTTATTGGCTTGAAAGGAATACAAAACAAAGACCCATACGTGCTTTTCTTTTTCACAAAATGCATTGGTCTCGAGCGTTAACATTTGGGGGGGCAGCCTGTAAAAGGTGAATTGGAGGATTCGCCTAAAACGGCGTAATCACATTCGAGGTACCCACAAATATACATATCATATAGTTCCGGGCACCACCATATTTGATTTACTTGTCATCGTATTTGGGAATATCTCATGAATATTAACACAACATGCGCGCATTTGTTCTCGTTTGATTTATTGAATGAAAACAACATGCTCTCACCGTTATTATTCTGGCGTATTTCTCCTTTAAAAGACAAAATCGACAAGTGTCATCGCCAGATGTTTTTTTATAGCAGCTTAGTTTTTTTCAAACCGCACCGTATGGTGTCCGCAATATTATATCAAAAAAATGGCCGAAATATTTCTGGCAAAATCAGAATTCCTTAGCATAACTGAAATTGATCGATTGGGATTTGCATGTTTATTTTCAGTCATAAGATCATCGTTTTGTCATGGACCAATTTAAAAGGTTGACAGAGAAATTCAAACTGTGATGTATTTTCTTGCATTCCAATTGTGCAATAAGCCATTGAAATAAAACCACTCCGGCGTTATTTTATTACAAAATTACTTGATTTACACACAAAGAAAATGTTTAAGGTTAATTAATTTCAGGTTTTGGGTTAACACGTGTATAAACAACATGCAAAACCTCGGTTATGCAAAAAGGTGCCAGTGTCAATTATTTTTTTTACACTGTAAAACCGTGCGAGGGCTACGTATTAAATGAGGCGTTTAGTATCCTCTAAAGCATTTAGATTCTAAACACGGCATTAAGTTCTAAACGTAACGTTTAGGTTCTAAACTATCTGCTAAACACATGTGTGTATTAACTATAGCGTCTAAAAACCTAAAACTTCAAGACACCTGATTGTCTTCGCTTTCAGACATTCATGTTTTTCTTATGAGAAGTTAGTTTGGCTTGAGATGTGCCTCCGAGAGCCTGGAAGTCGGACCCATATCAATATCAATTTTAGCCGAAAAGGGGGGCCCAGAGGTATATACATAAGATGCGGATTTTATTCCAAATTTAACATTTGACATTTTTCTGCATATAAAAATGACCGTTTTAGCAAATTTTGGAAATGTTTGCTCCAGATTGCAGAAATGTGCACGAAAAAGGGCCCATTCACAGGAGCCTGAAAATGAGACCCATGTCGGACCGCATGATCATTTTGGTATACATTTTGTGTTGAGTATCCCTTCCCCCGGTTAGAATGTCGCCAAAATATATCAAGTGGATTTCGATAGAAATACACACAAACTCGTTATGGATCTGCTGATAGCACGTTTGATTGGATAATGAAAAGTTTTGTGATGATAAGAAATTATGTACTTTCTGAAAATTGATGCAGAAAAAAGACGGGGAAAAGATGGCATTTGAAACCCATAGATACAATATTAAACAGTCCTGGGTTGTTTTTAATCAAAACAAATGTTTTAACAGGCCCAGGCATTACTTTTATAAATTTTGTGTCCGTATGGAAAGGCGGCGCTATCGTGTCATTGTTTGGGATAGTTTCATTCTCGATAAGGATGTAAGCCAATATGCCAAGTAATGGTGAAAGCCAGATTCAATGCCAAATCAATTCAATTCAATTCAATTTTATGCAGACATCGTGTACGATTTTGAAACAGTTGCTCAACTGGAGCTGGCTTTATGTCACCCCAGAACAGATGTTGTTCATATGAAACACCCATTAATTGAAATCGAAAATATGTATACAGTACTCGCAACAATGGTCTGTTTTGATTGAAGAATGAATACATTGGAATGGAGGTATAATCAATTCGATAGCTTTATTGATAATGTTATTAAAATGTGCTGCTTGTTTATTTTACTAATTGCATAAAACATTTTCACCCTTTCCGTAATTGCCACGTCCTTGCCCGACTCGGGGGCGGACACCTATAAAGTTTCGGGACGGTCGCGCGGGGTCCACCTCGCAAGGCCATTAATGAAATTATTTAGGCACAGATATGTTAATTATGATCTGAAATGTTGATCTCATTGAATTTTCTTGACAATTAAGTTTTTATATCGTGTTTTAATTCGTTTTAGTGAAAATAAAACACATTTTGGCGGCCATCTGGACGCCATTTTGAATAATCCACCTGGGGGCCTGTTTTTATTTTTGGGAACATCCTGATTTTGTTTTGGGAACCTAAAAAGTTCGTTTGGTTTACTTCTGGGGTTGCAGGTGGTTTTGGCTCCCCTAGTATAAAACGGGCACCCGAGATACAAATTATGTTCAGTCTCTGGATACTATTGTGTTGGGTATACCAAGATGTCCGCCGGTTGCTTCACTCATCTAATATACAGTTACTGTTGTCAGTGTTGTATAGCAATACATGGAGATCAGTGTGTTTCAATGTTGAACTCAGGGCAATTTAAGGAAATATCATAACTCAGTACCTCAGATTTTCAACATCTGACCCTGGTTTCCCATTTGATTTAAATTACCGAAAAACTTAAAGGTTCTTGATCCGTTACACATTGAGCTACAATAATTTTGAAAATTCGGCTATAGTATACAGTTGAAAAAAATGAAACTGCGCCCTCAATTTGGTTAAAGGCTGACTAAGAGATTTCGAATTATATTTTTGTATTAATTAAAAATAGTCAACTAAAATTAAAGATAGTCACCTTTGCTGGCCATACAGTTCCAAAGTTTGAGATGAATCGGATTTTTTGTTTTGGTATGTAATGGTAAACCTTATGCTATAACAGAACCATAAGATACTGTGTATAATAAAATTTCCGGATCCGGAATTTTACTACAAAGTTGTGATTTTCTATAGGAAGGACATCGATTTGAGTTTAGCTTTTCACACAGTGAATAGTATGTAGACAAGCATTGTGTACATACAAAAGTACGATTTGTTAGAAAAATGGGGGAGGCATCCTCGAAAAATTTCTGAGTCAGCCTTTAAAGGGACACAATTAGAAAACTAAATTAATACAATAAATCCAGTACTATAATGAAAATACCTAATACTGTAACTGTCGTTTACATAATAAAATGTATTAAAGTCAGAATAAACTCAGATACTAAAAATACACCAAAATGTCCCAAAATGACATATCTGAAAATTTATACCGAATTTAGGAAATATTATAATAATATACTGCAACAGTTATTGTATAATCCTCCGTATTGTTTAATTTTAGACAGTTAAGGATCAAGGACGTAATTTTTCCTCTTGCAGGTCCACCTATACAACCATGGAGTGTATACCGTCCAAAAAAGCCAAATGCAAGAAGCAGGGTCACTTTGCCGGACTAATCCTTGCGAGAGGGGGAAGCAAGGGGGTCCACCTCAAGAACATCAAGCTTTTAGCCGGACAACCTCTTCTAGCATGGTCACTTAGAGCTATGATTGACTCTGAAGGTAAGTGCCATTGTGTCAATATTGGTCGATCAAACTGGGGCACAATTTCGCTCATATCCCAACCAAACACCTTAATGGGCCATGATCCGATCGCTAATAGCCTCATCCACAGAACCCCAGATTTTACTGGAAGTGCACTGCAAAAACTAGGGTGTTAAAATTAACACCGCCGGGGTTCTTGGAGGACCACGCCAAGAGGGTGTCAAAATTCAACACATTTGATGTTATTTTAACACCCTATTGTGTTAGTTTTAACACTATTTGGTGTTAAAATAACACGCTTTTAGTGTTGTTTAACACAATAGGGTGTTAAAATAACACAATAGGGTGTTAAAATAACACAATAGGGTGTTAAAATAACACCAAAGGTGTTGAATTTTAACACCCTCTAGGTGTGGTCCTCCTAGAACACAGGCGGTGTTAATTTTAACACAATAGTGTGGTAAAAATGTTGGTATCTGAAGAAAGCCACTATTTTTCTCATTTACTCTGTGAAATCTTAGGACTAAGTGATCTTTGGTTTGGATGTTATGAGCGAAAATGTGCATGATTTTGGTCGACCAATATTAACTTTACACAGTATAGGGGATTACAAAATCACGTTTGAAGCTCTCACATCAAAACGGGTTGTAAAGCTTTTATATACATTAGCTCTTTTACCCGAAATGATTAAGGCCAAATCAGCGCCCTTATAGGTAAACAGAACAATTTTTTAATAAAACACTCCGGAGTGGTTTTACTCAGCAGATCATCAATCATGGCGTTAAACACAAGACAACACCCGCCGGAGTTGATTCCCAGGCTCCGCATCCACTCTGTTTAACCGGTCTGTGGCCTTTGTGGTTTTAATATCAATGAGTACGTGTCTGTGATATTCATGTAATAGACACATTTTGTTGATTAAAGTTACAGCAAACCCCCAAATTAGGCTAAAATTACTGGATGTTTTAGCCTCTTATTTAAGCTCCTGCATGTTTTATGGTATGATATTTTTGTGTAAAAATATATCTGTATAAAATTTATGTAAAATATATATCTTTGAAGGTCCTAGACTATCATTTGAGAGCAAATTGAAGAAATTTCATATCTTGTTGAAAATGTGCCTGTGCCACTTTAAATATCAGTTCGACTCGCGCTTTAGCAGCATATTCATAAGAATAAAGGATTTAAAAAAATCATATTTGCAGTAGTTTTTAAAGATACCTATACAAAAATATCACGGAGCCAATAAAATGCAAATTTGCCTTCAAAACGATCACAGTTACTATTCTTAAGAGTCTTGTAACGAGTGATTACTAGACTATTAATACATTTACTATTTTTAATTCTCCATGGTGGATTTTGAATTATATTTGATGGAAAATTAGATTATGTATTCCCAAATATATTCTAATTACAGTTTTTATACATCGTGGAGAATTGTACCGAAGTGTCACGAATAAAAAAGGCCCGTATTCCAAAAAAGATGTTTAATAATCGTTTAACTAATTGTTTATCTTTGAAGTAGTGAGGTGGATAAGTAAGAATTCATTAAATTATGAAAAAAAAAATGTTCAAAGTAATATAGATATGTTAGTTTGTTAGTACAGAACGTTCTAAATTTCTTTTGGTATAATATGACTTTGATGCCTTTACCGTTCAAAAATGATCCCCTATCTATCTCACTGTTTCAGAGATAAATGAAATTTTCGTTTAACTAAACAGTTGTTAAACACCTTTTTGGAATACTGGCCTACGGCTTTATAATAGCTGTTTTAATTTAAAGTTTAGCCTCTAGGTTAATAAAACGAACTAGGACACGGCAAGCTATACAGAATATATATCTCTATAAGTTGTTTTGGAATTGAATATTATAAAAAAAGTACGTCACTAAAAATACATACTGCAAAATCGGTCCTGTAAACCTGGATTGATGGGGATGCGACTTTTACAAGAAGTGGACCTAATCATCTTTTCATAGCTTTCATACAAAGAACTTAATGCTTAACAATATAAAATCATCATTATCCTTCAAATATTCCAGCTTTCGATAGCGTTTGGGTTTCTACAGACCATGATGAGATAGCTCGCGTTGCTCTGGAATGGGGAGCTCAAGTACATCGACGTTCGAAAGAATCAGCGGCGGACCAAACCTCGTCTGCCGCCTCCGTGTGTGAATTTTTACGCTACCAACCGGGTAAGGAAAAGCAATTTTCATGCATCATTCTTAAAACAAGTGTTAACTGTTAATTTAACAACTTTTCAAGTCTTCACATAAAGATATGGGAGGCATTGTACATGAACTTATTTATATGAATGTATTTGTTCCATGCATATGCTGAATATGGTCATGATTTTTTTTGAAAAAAAAAAAACTTTTTGAATTCTCAGCGACTAAAGTAATCTTTTTTAATGATCTCAATATAATTTCACATATTGTATATGTGTTCATTCAGCAATTGATATGCTGTCCCGGTTAATTCCTTGTCTAATGCAGTTTAATTGTGTGTGTTTTTCATGGGCAATGTGTCACTTGTCATTGTCTGTGTCATGAATTATCAATTAAGAGCGAAATTGGAAATAAATCACAAAATGACTATGTAATAAAAATATGACTTTTTTATCATTTTATTCAATCTTTCCGATCCATCGGTTTCGCGGCTAATTTTAATGTCATTTACAAGCAGTGGGTTATACCCTCTTTGCTCGCGCGCGCGCGCGCGTGTGTGTGTGTGTGTGTGTGGTGTGTGTGTGTGTGTGTGTGTGTGTGGTGTGTGTGTGTGGTGTGTGTGTGCATGAGAGTGTGGGGGTGCGTGTGTGTGTGTGTGCGTGTGTGTACAGATACTTGATACCTTGTTTGCATGTTTTTAATCCTTGTTTGGACGTGTTTCCTATGGAATGAAACTTAATATGGTACATACAGCTTGTCACCCAAACATATTATAATACAGTTGTCTAAGAAAGTGGTTCATTTTAACACAAATAAGAAAAAGGGGTGCCACCCAAATCTTCTCTATTGGTGTAGAACCAACGGTGTTTTAGTACACCATGATCTATAAATCAGTTAGCAAATGATTGTTAATCATCCAACCGATCAAATAACAGATTTGCACTATGAATCCACAGAAGTACAACACGTGGCTATGGTCCAGTGTACAGCACCCTGTTTACACCCATGGCATCTACGACAAATGGCTCAGCAATTCCTAACAGAGAACTACGATTCAGTGTTTTCTGTTACCCGCAGACACATGTTTAGGTGGACATCAATAGACCGACTTGTAGGTAAGGTAATTGTACCGTCTTTCTATTGTTATACACTAGGTAAAACAATGTCATCTAATGTAGACAGCTATACGATGTGTAATGAACTATGTACAGTAGAGAGCAAAGTAAGTTATCACTTATGAGGTATCTGCTGTAGATATATAGTAATGTAAATGCACGTGATCATTATGAACATTTTACTGTAGCCTATACAAGGTTTAATCTGCCACGTGCAGATACAAATGCAAGTATGCTATCTTATGGTTTATCTTTTGTAGAATGTGAGTGTGATCTGTTGAGCTGTCTACTTTTATGAACACTGTGAGTGTACTCTTATGTATTCTCTATTGTAGATAGCAATGTGAGTGTATACCTAATGTGCTTTCTACAGTAGAACCAGATAGCAATGTTAATGTGAGTCCGGATGTGAGTAAACTCTTCTACAGCGTTAACTATTGCTGAGAGCATTAAGAATGTAATCTTCTAGGTGTTGTGTGTTGTAGATAGCAATGTGAGTTTACTCTTCTATGTGCTATCTACTATAGATGGCAATATGAGGGTACTCTTCTATTTGCTATCTACTGTTGATAGCAATGCGATTGTACTCTCCTCTGTGCTATCTACTGTAGATAACAATGCGATTATACTCTTCTATGTGCTATCTACTGCAGATAACAATATGAGTGTACTCTTCTATTTGCTATCTGCTGTAGATAACAATGCGAGGGTAGTCTCCTATGTGCTATCTACTGTAGATAACAATGTGAGTGTACTCTTCTATTTGCTATCTACTGTAGATGGCAATATGGGGTACTCTTCTATTTGCTATCTACTGGTAGCAATGTGATTATACTCGTAATGTGCTTTCTACTGTAGATAGCAGTGTGAGTGTACTCATGTGCTTTCTACTGTAGATAGCAATGTTAGTGTACTCATGTGCTTTCTACTGTAGATAGCAATGCTAGTGTACTCATAATGTTCTTCCTACTGTATGTGTACTGTGTGTGAGTGTATCTGTAATGTGCTTTCTACTGTAGATAGCAATGGGAGTGTAATCATGTGCATTCTACTGTCATTGTTAGTGTACTTGTAATGTGCTTTCTATTGTAGATAGCAATGTTAGTGTACTTGTGATGTGCTTCCTATGATAGATAGCAATGTGACTGTACCTGTAATGTGCTTTCTAATGTAGATAGCAATGTAAGAGTACTTGTGTGCTTTTTTTACTGTAGATAGCAATGTTAGTGTACTTGTGATGTGTTTTCTACTGTAGATAGCAAAGTGAGTATTTTTGTAATGTGTTTTCTACTCTAGATAGTAATATGAGTGTACTCGTAATGTGCTTTCTATCGTAGATAGCAATGTAATGTGCTTTCTACTATAGATAGCAACGTGTGTGTGTACTCATGTGTTTTCGACTGTAGATAGCAATGTGAGTGTGCCTGTAATGTGCTTTCTACTATAGATAGCAATGCTAGTGTACTCATGATGTGCTTTCTATGGTAGATAGCAATGTGAGTGTATCTGCAATGTGCTTCTACAGTAGATAGTAGTGTAAGCATACACTATTAAAAATGTTCATTAAAATAACAGGGTTTTGACTGACAGCTGGGACTCACAACAGTTAAAACTACGTTTTTTTACAGGTATTTGCACGTTTCGAGTCCTGGCTGACAGTTAAAATAGCTTAAAACGCCGTCTTTTTAAGAACATTTTTAACAGTGTACTTGTAATGTGCTTTCTGCTATAGATAGCAATGTTATTGTACTTTCAAAGCATTTAAGCAATGCAAGTGTATGCTATGTGTTATCTACTGTAGATAAATGTGTTTTTTTTTGCCCGAATGTTTTTTTTAATTCACAATGCCTTAATTTAAAAAGGACAAGGACAAACATAAAAAATACAAAATATGGTTGATGAGGTTCAACAACTCATTTTCATTACGTGCAATACCAGTATTTTGACACATTCCAACTTACAGATAATGGTTTTATGTATGTATGTATGTATGTATGTATGTATGTACGTATGTATGTATGTATGTATGTATGTATGTATGTATGTATGTATGTGTGTGTGTGTGTGTGTGTGTGTAT
>JAMKCH010086844.1:0-18924 GCA_023653785.1 Ophioderma brevispina | reverse complement strand
ACCAGGTAGAGTGATATTCCAATTAATATAATCCAGATATAAATCCAGTAATTGGTGTGGTATATATATAGGAGTATTCCGATTAAGAAGACCATCAGTCTGTAACAATAAAGTCTCAAATTTGGCTGCAGTTAGACAGAGCCGCGATGAACACACGTCCGTTCAGGTTGCTGCCAAAACGGAATAAGAGAAGAGCAAAGGTCAACTGGGTGTGACCTGGGGTCACTGGTTGGACCATTTTTCTTATGGGGGTGTTATAGGTATTTTGGGGCATTCCACTTCTCAAAAGGGAAATGCATATGTTTCAGTCAACATTGGTGTAAAGGAAATCAGCTCAGTGTAATGATTTATAGTTTTACGTGCTCGAGCGCAGATACTCCACCTATGGATTCTCTGCGCTCGAGCGCAGGATTTTTTCCCTCACTATATAATGACGGAGGTGTTTCCTGCGCTCGGGCGCAGACACTCCGTCTATGGATTCTCTGCGCTCGAGCGCAGGATATTTTCCCTCCCTATATAGTGACGGAGGTGTTTCCTGCGCTCGAGCGCAGACACTCCGCCTATGGATTTTCTGCGCTCGAGCGCAGATACTCCACTATCGGATGTTCTGCGGAGGGGTGCAGAAGCTCCGGTAGTGGATCACTTACATAACTCAAAATACAGCAAGTAAACTTGCGCGATCCCCCTAGCAACATGGCAGTATACACAAGGTGGTTAGTTGGCACAGTTGACTTTTGACCTTGGTATGTGACCTTTGACCTCAACAACATATGAAGGAACCCGTATTGCACCTTCGACCCAAGTTAGGTTGTAATCGGACTTCAACTTTTCAAAGACGACCAGAAAAACAAAAACCAACCAAACTGGAACATGACCTCAGTTGACCTTTGACCTTGGTCCATGACGTTTGACATCATCGACATATGAAGGAACCCCTATTGCACCTTCACCCCAAGTCTGGTTTAAATCGGACTTAAACTTTTCGAAGGAGACGCGAAAAAAGAAAACCTAACCAAACTGGAACACACATACATACATACATACACATACATACGGACATGCGCACCCTCGCAATACCCCCCTCTGCTTTTCAAGCCAGGGGGATAAAAATACATGTTTCAGTTATAATTATCTAAACACTTTCAAATACACATAAGTCTAATCTTATAATAATACAAGTTCCTTATGACTACGAGTTGCCCCTATGACATGTAGGGGAAGAGCGGGCCTATTCTCCCCGAACTATCAGGGATCCCTTTCAGTCGCCTTTTACGACATGCAGGGATACAGCAGGACTATTCTAAGCCCCGAACCCACAGGGCCGCCTCTTACGACATGCAGGGGAGCACATCGGGCCAATTCTTAACCCCGAACCCGCAGGGGGCTTTAAACCCATTGAAGTATGCGGATATTACAGGCAAATGTTAACCTTTTTTCACAACAACAACAACAGACTACATCAACAACATCAACATACTACAACAACAGTGGACAAGTGATCCCTATGTGTCTTCCTGCCTTAAGGCAGGCGACACAAAAATGCACTAGTTAGTTCACTCGTAATGTATAGTGCATGGAATGGGCATGTACTTATCGCCAACTTACAAAATTTTGTTTTGGCCTGCTTAGTTCAGTTTCACAAAATATTGACCCCTTCAATAGCATCAAGAGGATAACATGCGGTCAAATATTAATTTGCATAGTTTAACTAGATTTCCTCATTCTACACCACCCTTAACCAAACCAATTCTCACCAGTTTCGGCTGTTTTCAAAGCAGTATCAATAAGCCTGTCTCGGCCTTCCATGGCATGAAAGAACATCTCAGATGGGGTGAGACCAGGTAGGTAGGAGTTCTCCACAAACCCTCTGCTCTCTGGACCGTAGTCCTCTCTGAGAAAGTGTGGCAATGTACGGTGGCGGAAACCAAATGGGATACGCTTGCCCTCCACGTTCTGCTGGCCCACACAGGCAACGATCTGGTAATGGAAAGTACATAATTTTCACACTTTCATTCCAGTAAGCCAGTTTGCTTCTTTATTGCAGACTTTAATCAATTTCGGAGCATAATTCGTTCTTCAAATTATAAAAATACAGCAAGTAAACTTGCGTCATCCCCCTGGCAAGATGGCAGTCTGGAACATGACCTCAGATGACCTTTGACCGTGGTCCATTACCTTTGACATCATCCACACATGAAGGAACCCCTATTGCACCTTAACCCCAAGTCTGGTTTATATCGGACTTAAACCTTTCAAAGGAGACGCGAAAAACGAAAACCTAACCAAAACCTAACCAAACTGGAACACACACATACGGACATTCGCACCGTCGCAATATCCCCCTCTGCTTTTCAAGCCAGGGGGATAATAAAAATCATGACAAGCAGACAAAAAAAAACTGACATCCATGACTTTCAAACCATTATTTGAAACATTATTTCAGTCTCTACTTAAATGTTACCTGCTCTGGAAAACTACAATGCATCCTAACTGTTTGGAGTGGGATCACACGGCTGAAATCATTACTTTTTCAAGAACTTCATGATGCCGCTTCTACATCTATATGACCTCTATAAAATCTAAATACCTCCTTATTTACCTGTGAAATGTTAATTTTGGATCCTTCAGATCCAGCCACCACCATCACTTTCAGGTTGTTAGACTCTGATAAACCCTTCTGGGCGCTGCCTCCCGTCTTATCACACACATCAATCAGGATTCTGTTCACATTGTTCTCAAAGGTCTGCCTCATCGTGTTACCGGGCACTGGCTCCAGCTCGAAGTTGTGAGCCTTCTCAATAACCTCTATCACTTCTTGCTTGGCTTTTAGGATGATGTTCTGGATGTCCTCGTAAGTTTGTAAATCAGTAATGCAGTCGCCTATTCCTAAGGAGTGGCCTTCCAGGAGGAGCCAGTTGTTGACTACAGTCTGGATGTTACTGTAGAAATGCTTGGTCACCTCAGGACCATGGTCCATGAAGATGACATGACACAAGGAGCCGCTGGATGTACCGATTGTCTTCTTGCAAATGATGCCCATAACCAGCTCACCATTTTCAATCAGGACCTAGGCAAGAAAGAACCAAAACAGCAGAGCTCTCTCACAATTGAGATTAACGTATATCTTTGTTGACTTCTCTCATTTTTGAAATTTTTATTACTTAGTTCTCCAGTTAGACAAGAATTAAATTAATCTTTCCCTGGAGATGTGTTGAAAAAAACCCATGTGTACTTGGCCGGACTCAAGACGCTCTTGCCAATTGAGCTATCAAGCCAGAGTTGGTAGAGGAGCAATTGATATCATCTATAGGTGTTAGGTCCCAATGGTGTCCATCACTTTCCAAGCGGATAGCATCAGAACAGTATGTTTACATATACTATCTTTATATTTGTTTGAAATTTGAATTACTTAAAAGGTGCAACGAGAGAATTTGAGTCACCCAAATATTGTGTCATAATAGTAAATTCATATAGATTGGACACTCGATAGATTTCTTGTATTTGGCTACAGAAATGCCTTAAAAAGAGAGCAAAAAAGGTAATTTTGATTTGCTTGTATTCCAATATAAAACATAGGATGAATTTCGTATTTGCTTCTATACGAAATTAGAAATTTCACTATTTTTGTACCAAAGAACCATTTCTCAGCTTAATCATTTCAGATGGGGATATTTTTTATGGAAATCTTTAAATCAGGGCAAAAATCAGTACTTTCGATTTTTTAGGGACACCTGATATGTGAAATCTCTCGTTGCACCTTTAAATCTCCAGCTACTTCTAACAGCAACTTGCAGATGAATCTTGCCTTGGTGTCTCCTGGTGAGATCCATTTGTATGGGCCTTTGTCTTCACCATCGGGATGCATACTATGCGTCCTAATCAGATTGACATTGTTGGGAATGATGAGCGACATGATTTGTTTGCCTGTCCACAGTGGTTTGGGCTTCAGGATGGCTGGCTGAGGGATGTGTCCATCCCAACTGGGCAGCCACATCAGCAGGTTCATCATTTCACTCTGTACATTGAGATAACAAATGTCACTCACTTATGCTGGCATCAAAATCAATTTTTAACCTGCTTCCCTCCAAGATTTTCCAAAAATAAATAAGCCAATTTTTTCCTGCAAATTTAATTCTAGCTAAATTTTGCATTTGCTGTTAGCCTACAAAGAGAAACTTAGCAAACTGAAATTTGGCATGCTAGCTTGCAACATGTTTTCTGTATTGCCTCATTGAACTTATAATCAGCACACTCCCAATCACTTACTGCAACACATAATTGAATTGAGACTCCTATCTACGGCGGTCTGGTAAGTACGTATATCCTGTTTCTAAAATTGAAAAAAAAAGTTGGCGTAAATTGAAACCAGCGTTTGAAAATTCTCAAGACTGGAATAATACCGAAAGGCATTGTGGGAAAAAGGGATGCGGCCCGTAGCGATTGCGTGTTCACTTTTCCGTGTTTGCGAGCACCGAAGTACCCGACAAAAACATTCAATTTTCTCGCTAGGTTCTATAGGTTCAGACACAATTACGATACATATTCAAAACAAAACAGAGTAACGGACCCTCTGATGCAAAAATCTCCATAGAACCCCTTCGTTTTCCGAAGATATTTGAGATTTAGTTTCATTTGCATGCATTCGCTATGAAGGACTGATAACGTTAATCTCTCGCGCAGTACTAATTTAGATAATATCCTTCGCAGTCTGTGACACAGACTACACACTTTCTGGACCGCCGTAACTCCTATCTTTGAGCAGTGGCTGTTTTCTTCCTTTTTCTGTAAGTTTTTCAGTTTCAAAATATAATTTAGGACAATTTCACAAATTTCACTTTTAAGTTATCCTGCAAATTTCAAATATTTTTACTCTTTTGGGTGAATCACTGAGTGTCTTTGACTTGTTTGAAACACAGTGGGGAAGTTAAATGATTATACATAGCATTCAAGAGGACTTAAAACAGAAAACACAAACTGCTACACAGATATGACCTTTGAACTTTGACCTACAAATCTTAGTTTACCTACTAAAGTCCTTTGGTCCAAGAGTCATCAAATTGGACCAAGGATCAGGGCAGGAACTTGGAAATGGACAATACCACCAAAACAGAATTGACTATGAATATGACAAAATCCCCCTTCTGGTTTAAACTGTCAGGTGGATAAAAACTACACAAAAAATAAAACTGCCCCATAAAGGTACCTTAAGAAATTATTTGGATTCATACCAGGCATGGCTCTCTTTAAAGTGGCACTGGCACATTTTCAGAAAATATAAAATTTCTTCAATTTGCTCACAAATGATTGTCTAGGCTATTGGAAGAATAGAGATATATTTTTCACATAAAAATAACATACCCAAAAGCAGAGAGAGGCATTAATAAGAGGCTAAAGACATCCAGGTAATTTGTAGGCTAACTTCAAGTTTGTCGTAACTTTAATCAACAAATGTATCTATTACAACAATATCATAGACCCGTACTCATTGATATTAAAAGCCGGGAGAATCAACTCTGGCGTGTGTTTTCTTGTGTTACACGCCATTTTATGCGTTGTCTGCTGAATTAATGTCGCCGGTGACATTAATTATAAAATCGTTCTGTTTACCCATAAGCGAGCTGATTTGGGCTTAATAATTTCAGGTGAGGGCTAATGTATATAAAAGCTTTATAATAACCATGCAAAAATATCTATTTAGAGGGCGCAATTTTTCAAATGTGCCAGTGTCTCTTTAAGCTTCAATAGTTCATATTTAGAACAAGACTGACCAACCTTCTCCAAGAAGATGTCCCTCTTTGTGAACTTCGTGGCTGCACACAGCGAGTCCTGCACAATACCCATGACTGGCCTGTTGGACTGTGGTGTAATGATCTGACGAGGCACCATGGTAATCTCTGTGATCTCGGCCTTGGTCTCCATGGATTGGGGTACGTGGAGATTCATCTCATCACCATCAAAATTGGCATTGTAGGGGGTGGTTACACTGTAGTGAGGAAAGCAATTCTGATCATTTGTATATTCTCGTAACTAACAGCAAGATGAGTAAATGTCAAATATGGATGAGGGAATGAACCTGTACCCTTGTTAACTTTACAAGTAGTCAGCCTTGGCAAGCTAGGAGTTAACCAAGTCAAGCATGCCCTGTATGGAAGATAAGGTTAATTTTATTTTCATTTCCAAAACTGTTTCCCACCAAAACACTTAGCCAACCTACCTGAGGTTCAACCTGAAAGTGGACCATGGCAGGATCTTGACCCGGTGTCCCATCATAGACATTTTATGGAGGGAAGGTTGTCTGTTAAAAATGACCACGTCATTATCTTGGATGTGTCTCTCAACCTAAGGAACAAAAACAACATTCAATCTTAAGAACTTCCCATACAGTATAGTTAACAATCAAGAGCAAGTTAAACAATATTTATTCTCATCTTTGGCAAATTAATTAGAGTACAACTTGGCCAATTTAATCCATGAGCTCAAATTTCTTTTTGCATGACAATTATTTTGGGAGTTCCACTTAACATCTTAAGTTTGTTTACCTTGTAGCCAAACTGTAGATGCGTATCATTTGTATCGGGGTAGAATCTCAAGTCAACACGCTCTCCGTTGTCTCTGATGATATACTTAGCACCAGGATACTGGTTGTTGCCTCTCCACACAAGCTCCTGAAGTCTGCAAACAGGAAAAATAGATTAAGTGTTTGCACAATTACAAATCTAACATTATATTTTGTGATCTTACATTTCAGTTGATTCTGATGGTAATATTGGTGCTACTTTTTTTTGCATGTGTATGTGTGTGTGTGCGCGCGCGCATGTAAGCCGGTATATTTGTTCTCTCTGTCTATCTCTGCACCGTGTCCCATAATTGGATGCACAGGCAAATTTTGCCCATCTGTTCCTATCTAGAGCTAGCCTTGTTCAAGGCACTCTACCAACTTTATTGGTTCACACGCCTGATACAAACGACAGGCAGAAATCATGTCAGGAGTGGAGCAAATTTCCCGTCCCTAAAACTAAAGAAATAGCAATACCATGGCCAGAATTAAAGGGATTAGCAGCGATAATGCGAGAGAATCGAAAAAAAAAACGTGGAAATGCATTTTTTAAACTTGTAAATCAGGGATAAGTGTGCATAATTCCATATAGCTGCTTTAATGTAGAAATAAACCACCAAATAATGAAAAAAATGAAGTATTTGAGGAAATTTGTCATACCGTCTCCCGCAAATAGACATACAGCGACGGCGTTTCAAAATATACACTAAACAGCTGATTGTGGTTTACATCAGTACAGAATAACCAAAGATCAATAATGTTTGTGTTTGAGGTCAAACTGCATTGATCATGGTGCACAATATCACAATGAAAATCTTTGATATTCACCGGGAAAGGCTTTTTTGATCTCAAGTCGGAATTTTGATAAGCACGTATAGAAATTACAGAATCATATAAAATGTACTGCCTTGTCTTTAATACACGGATTTCAAGCCAACCACTTGCAGGTTATGTTCGCATATCCATGCCAGTTACAAAAATATAAAAATATGAATTTTGATGATTTTTCGATGTTTCGGATTAGTAAATCGCTGCTAATCCCTTTAATTCTATCAAGCACCTAATTTGAGGTCCTTAAAGGTGCAACGAGAGATTCCACATATCAGGTGTCCCTAAACAAGGTATTTGGAAAAAAACTATGCTGGCCTCCGATGCAGGTTGCTTTGGTATGAGATTCGTCAATGTGGCTACAGAAATTAGACCTATAAATACACGTACTTCCATAATGCTATCATTGCATGTTTTTGATACGCAAAATATTAGTTTTTACCTGATAAAGGACACAAAATCAAAGAAGTTCACAGGCGTAAGCAATTCACCACATCGGTCACAGAAACAAAGCGAGATCATAGATCATAAGGCGTGTGTCATCGATAGGTTTGGGCGAGATCCAGTTTTTCTAGACTCTCTGCTCCCTGAATGCGTACAGCAAAATACACGATTTCGAAGCAAAATGGGAGCAAGACTACACTTGAATATATGTGTCTTGCTCATTCCTAATAAGTCATGAATAATAAATTATGAATATAATTAATAAATAGGAAAAAGCTATTAATGTAATAAATAAACAGTTTAAACCCATAACTATGTGAATGAAAGTAGCAAATAAAACTGATTAAATCAATTTGTTGGTTAAATGAATTTTCAGTGACTACTTCGCTGCTGTTAATTGTAAAAATATTTTCGTAGCTACGTGTCAAAGGTCATTTTCCAATCTGATCTCTAAGCTGCCCTCTCTGGAGGCCAGCAAAAAATCGAAAGTACTGATTTTTGCCTTGATGTAAAGCTTTCCATCAAAAATATCCCCATCTGAAAAGGGCTAAGCTGAAAAATGTTTCTTTGGTACAAAAATCGTGAAATTTCTAATTTTGTATAGGAGCAAATACGAAATGCAGCCTATGTGTTACATTGAAATATAAGCAAATCAAAATCACCTTTTTTCTCTCTTTTAAGGCATTTCTGTAGCTAAATACAAGGTAAGAAATATATTAGGTGTCTAATCTATTATGAAATTACTGTTATGACTCAATATTTGGGTGCCTCAAAATCTCTTGTTGCACCTTTAACTTCACCTGGCCTATTTTTCATGCTTCCACTAGCAAGTTCAATAGGTTCAACTCAGGCAGAGAGCCTTGTTCAATCTGTCAGGCTTTTTCAGAATTTGATAGGAGTTTTATACAGGGAAGATTAAAACCACAAAGCAATTTAATCAAGGCTGTCACACAACCACTGCACCTGACCACAACAGGTATTTGTGGTTTTATATCTAGACAAGTAGGCTCCTGGATCCAGTGTGCACAATATACCATCAGGGAGTGTACAAATTTATTTATTTAATCTTTCTCTAGACAGGGTAGCCCCTTCAATACTAGCCTGAGGTTGCTCAGGCATTTTCCGCTACGATAGCTACTTCAATGCTAAAGGACTGCTTTCAAACCTGCAAATAGAATGTTCAAAATAATTGAGAATAAATAATACAAAACAGTGTGAAAAATAAATAGCAAGTTTGTATATATTTATTAATCTTTCCCTGGAGATGGCCAGCGCACGATGGTGTTGAAAAAAAAAAACCCATGTGCGCTTGGCCGGATTCGAACCGGCGACCTTCGCACCACATGCACGACGCTCCAACCGACTGAGCCATCAAGCAGGGTTGGCAGAAGAAACGACAGATATCATCCACAGGTGTTAGGTTCGAAAGGTGTCCTTCGCTTTCCTAGCGGATAGCATCAGAACTGTATATTTAACATATACGATTATATTTTTTTTTTTGTCGTTCTTCTGCCAACCCTGCAACACCATCGTGCGCTGGCCATCTCCAGGGAAAGATTAATAAATATATACATCCTTGTCTACCTGGAGAACTAAGTAGTTTAAATTTCAAATAGCAAGTTTGTCGGTTCTCAGCAGACAGCCTTGACCAAGGCTAATCTAGAGAAATCATATATGCCTATGCAGAGCTATGGAATGTGCTGCCAGCTATGATATCATCTGCTCTTATCTTCCTAGGTCTTCCCTGTTGTTTGTACCAAGGACAGTTTCAATGAGTATGCATGTTGTTCATTTTACATACATGCCAAACCAATCAGTGATATGCACCAGGATTCTGTTTGGTCTGAATTTGTAGGAGCAAATTCTTGAAAAGAACTTCATTTCGGATATTATCCCTCCAACTGATGTTAGAGATCTTCCTATAGCAACGCATCTCAAAGGCTTCCAATTTCTTTAGGTAATTCTTTTTGATGGTCCAGATTTCAGCGCCAAGAGTAGATCCAGATAAACAAGAGCACTGACAAGGATAAGTTTGGTGGTACTGGTTAATGTGATGTCCTTATTTCTGTAGTTTTCCTTGGGCTGTTGATTCCAACAACAATCTACTTGTAATTTCGCTGTACAGTTGTTTGATGGTGTAAGTGTCACTCCTAGATACCTGAATCGATTTACCAGCTCAAGAGATGTGCCATCCAACTTGATGTTTCCTTGGAGTAGATCTTCCCAAGAGAATACCATAGCTTTCATTTTTTAATGCTGATCTCCATCTCCAAGTAGGGTTTGGAGATCCTCCTCTGAATCTGCGGTGATAGCGATGTCATTGGCAAAGGTCCTTCAACTTGTAGCCATCATTGTTAATACCCAGCTTTTTTGCAGGCAAGGCTTCAACCAAGACATTCTCTAGGAAGAAATTAAAGAGGTCTGGTGAGAGAAGACATCCCTGATGCACATCTATGTTGTTTCAAACCACTCAGATTGTTGTTCAGTCTGATGCAGCTTTTAGCCTTGGTATACAGATGCCTGATGATGTTGATGAGTTTTTGAGAAACACCTTGTTTTAAAAGCTCCTTGTAATGAACATTTAGACTCTGATGAAAGGCAATACTTTTGATCAATTCTGTGAAAAACCAGGCAAAACATCAATCTTTAATTTCTGTGGAGAAAAAAAATATAGGGAAATATAGGGATTTTGGAAGTTTATAGGGATTTATAGGGAGAGGGTAAAAAATATAGGAAATATAGGAATTATAGGGCCGCTTGTAGCCCTGACATCGGTTCTCGGACCGCATGTGTCGCCTGCCATCACGGTTTGTAATGATAGGCCTCATATGACCTTTGACCTTGGCATGTGACCTTTGACTGCATCAACAAATGAGGATCCAATGTTGCACCTATGACTCAAGTTTGGTTCCAATTGAACTTAAACTTTTCAATTTAGGTCAATTTTACATTTTCAGACTATATTAGAACTTGACCTCACATGACCTTTGACCTTGGTATGTGACCTTTGACCTAATTAACAAATGCGGTATCCAATGTTACACCTATGACTCAAGTTTGGTTCCAATTGAACTTAAACTTTTCAATTTAGGTCAATTTTACATTTTGACCACATCAGCAAATGAGAAATCCCATGTTGCATCTATGACTCAAGTTTGGTTTAAATCCATCGAAGTATGCAGATATTACAGGCAAATGTTAACCCTTTTTCACAACAACAGACATCAACAACAACAGACAACAGTGGACAAAGTGAGCTCTATGTGCCTTAAGGCAGGCGACACAAATATGAAGTAATACATTCTGGAGATAAGATTATATTTTTAACTCTGAATTTAAACTCTTACTTGTCTTTGTTGAATGCATTGACAATCTCTGGATAGGTTAGATTCTGTGCAATCGTTCTGGGCACGCCCACCTGGTCAATGGACAGATTGGGGTCTGGTGTAACGACAGCACGGGCAGAGAAATCCACATGCTTTCCCATCAGGTCACCACGGATACGACCTTCTTTGGACTTCAACCGCTGCTTGATAGATTTGAGTGGATGACCAGACTTTTGTGTGGCCTAACGATAAGAAGAGGGTCTGCAATTAGTCAGTTGATTTTTATTCCATTTCATTGAGGTACTTTTTTATTGAACCTTTAATATTAGTATGATCCCCTACCTTTATTACAAACCCTTTCTTTTTTAATATGGTTCTATAGCTAATTGAGTCAACAAAGTAAAATAATAGTCTGAATTTTAAATAGCACAACCAAAATGCTTAATTATGCTAATTAGCATAATAATGCCATGGCTGATTTGAATTACTTTTCCACGAAAATATACTCAACTGATATTTAGGCAATTACGTACAATTTTGGGCAAAAGTAAATTACCGTTAAAAATGATGCACGAAAAAACAAAATTTTGAGTCCATGTGGACTTGTACACTCAAATGTTGATGCTATTTTTCCTTCTTCAAAATATGCAAATGAGCTCATTAATATTCATAACCTGTCCACAACATATACAGCACATGTTCTATCACCATGCCAAGTTAGAAGTTCATTGAGTAATCAGTTTAGACTGTAGAGTGGATTAATGCTTTTTCTTCAAAATATGGAAATCAGCTCATCAATATTCATAACCTGTTGGTTAACATAAGTCGGTCAACATTTTTTTTTATTTTGTGCTAATTTGCATAAAAATTTTAAGAGTTGGCAGATTTTCCTAGGGTCAGTTAATTGGGTTACGGCAAACAACCTTTTTTTGCCTAATCTTGACAGAGCTCAAACACTAACACCCCACCATATTACATGGTACAGTACAAGATGACCTTACCCTTGGAAGTCCTGGCAACTCATTGTCTAAGAGAGTTGCTACATACACCTGGAGCATCTTCGTATACTCTGCTATGCGTGCTCTGGCTCCCTTCTGTATGTTCCGCTTGAGCTGGTTGTTACACCTGATTATGTCCGCAAGCTTGAGCGTCAAATCATCCTGGAATTGGGAAATACGAGTTTGCACAAGTTTTTGAGAGCCAAGCTAGAATCTTTAACTGGAACAGATGCAATTTCTGCTGTTATTTAAAAATATCAGCCAGTCCTCAGGAAAAAACTGGAATATGTTTTAGGATTTAATCATTCTATTTGAGCTAAAAATTATTGCTCATCATTGGACTTGGTCTATCAGAGCAATAGAGACAGGGTTGCTATGGAAAGTGGACTTTGGTCGGGGGGGGGGGTGTCTCAAATTTGGTTTCGGTAGGGAAGTGCCTCCAAGAGTCTAGAAGTGGGACCCACAACTACACCAAATTTTGCCAAAAAGGGGACCCATAGCTATAACAGAGATTGAAATTTTGGGTCAAATTTAACACATGTATATTTTGCATTTCTTCCTCAACATTTTGACATTTTAAGCAAATTTGGAAAATTATGCCTTCAAATTGAGGAAATTGGACTAATTTTGCAACAATTTTTAGAAAACTTTAGCTCTTGATTGAGAAAATTTAATAATTTCCCAACAAGTTTGAGAAAATTTTGAAAAAACAACCCATTCCTATACCAAAATTGACATGAAAAAAAGGGGTCAAAGATAGCTGAAAATGAGGCAATGTTTTAGGTGAGTACCCCTCTCCCGGGACTTGGTATTCCTTATTCTTTTGTACAAAACTATTTGCCTACAAAACTATTTGCCTACAGTGTTTGTCATAATCCCTTGGACATGAACTGCATTTAAATGCAATCCAACTGTGCGTCGTATTGGTGGACTGATTAACCTCTACAAAGCTCTCATCTTGCCCCATATTATTTACTGTGCATGTGTTTGGGCACCTCATCAAAGGAATCATTTGGATAGATTAGAGAAAGTGCAACGGAAAATTACACGTACTTTATTTTTTAAGCAATCACCAAAGGCGGACGCTCGCCCACCTTACTTGAGCAGACTTCTTGATTTGAATCTAGTCAGGCTTGAAGATGCTTTCAAAATTCAAAGGCTTGTTCTGGGTTTTAAGATTTTACATGATTTGACCCCTGCTTCTTTTGATTCTTTGATTCAACATAGCAAATTGCAGAATACCAGGCTTTTGCACCAATCTGCAAGGACTTCTTCTTTCTTCAATTCTATGTTTATTTCACTTCCACGTCTCTGGAATGAAATCCCATCTGATTTGCGTGTTGTCAATAATCTTTATAACTTTAAAGCAGGCTGTAAATCACACTTTTTAAGTTTGATAAATGAATGTTGATTGAAATAATGGGTGTTTTTTTTTTGTAACATTGTTCATTTTGGAAACCATTTTGATATAGGCAGGGTAATTGTTGTTTCTCAGTCAGTTTATCATTGATTAACTTTTTCACTGTGCATACATTTGCCTTACCTATTCTTTTGGTTTCCTGAAATAATTTTGATCTTGTTCTCTGTGCATGTACATTTGTTTTGTTTTTCTCTTTGGATATGAGAGCACTTTTGTGATCGGGTTTTTGCAACCCATTCTCTTATCCAGAATTACTTGCTTTTGCATTGTCAATTTTTGAATGTACTATATTTATTTTCTGTTTATGTATTTTGCAAGTAATTCAAATAAATATTATTATTATTATTATATTATTAAAGCGAGCATGCACACATTAGGGGTTCATTCATAGTATTTTGGGTATGAATGCTTGTTTATGCCCAATACAACGTTCATACCCAAAATACTATGAATGAACCCCCATTCATGTTTACCATACTTTCTGCTAACTATTACTTACAAAATTAAATCATTAAATATCATATCCGGCCTGAAATTGCATGAGCTTTTACCACTTTCAGCGTTTGGCATGGCAGCCATGTATAAACGCTTGTTTCACATGGTCACGTGACACATATTGACCAATTGCGTACGCTGCTACATAGGAGGCAAACGTGAATATATAGTTACATGTCCAAGGGATTTTTTGGCAAACATCGCAGTTACACACATCTTCCTCATAGACAAGCATCTATATCTAGCCAACATAAATTACTCTGGAGATAAGTACCAACACAATCTGCAGCTGGTTCCTCGTTGAGCCAAACATGACCACGGCAGGGCGGACGCATAGTGGTGGCACCGGCAACACCGTCAAGATCATCCAATCGGGTCGAGTGAACTTAGGGTCCATACCGAGGGCGATGCACTCCTCCTCTGAGATCTGCTTGAAGATCTCATGCACGCGTTCGGCGGTCAACTGCATTTTCTTCTCCTTGTTAACATGTTTCCACTCTGCCGTCAGTTCCAGCCCAAGTCGGTGGATCATCGGCTGGTAGCGACCACAGCCACCATGTCCCTGGTCCGTAAAGAAATAAAGGACATATCACATATTGGTTAACATAACAGCCTGACTCAATGATTGAGGGACGCAAAAACATTTACTGCAGGAATACCATTTTTCTCAGCATATTTCTCACTAAATATGCTCTGCATTTGCTTATAGACTTGCATAAATTTGCATATGCATTAGCTTTGGATCGGAATGCTATGTGCACAATGGAGGGCACGACAGAATGTCTCTTTAATCCACCCACATAACCTTTGATCCCAATGTATGTACACCTCATATGGGTCTTAGGTCAGTGCTATAGACCTAAAAATTATTTGTTTGCTATAATGGAGGAAAAATTTTAAACTGGTCGGTCGGTCTGATTATTTTTTCTTTTTTAAATGAACTTCACACTGTTTTTTAAAATGAATAAAACATGCTACAATTTAAAGCTTTTTTTTCAACTACATAGCAAAGATCTTTTATTTTACTTATTGTAATTGTTTTGTCGTCTTGTTTTGACTTTTTTCGGCTTTGTGTTGGTCAATTTTTTTTTAATCATGGGCTGGTCGGCGGATGTTTCTAGGGTCTGGCGGGTTATGGCAAACAAACTTTTTTCGTTTTCGGCCTTATACTGACCAAGTTTGGTGAACGTAGCATTTGATTTCTTGCAGAAAAACAAATTGATAGATTTTCAAAGAATGCCCCTTTGATCGACCCACATGACCTTTGATCCTTATTGGAGTACAAAACATATAGGGGGTCAAAAGTTATTTGGGTGGATTAAAGGGGCATTCTGTCATTTTTGCTACAATTTTAGATCATTTTGTTTGCCACAAATCAAATGCTATAATCACGAAACTTGGTCAGTGTAAGCACTGACCCAAGGCCTGCATGAGGTTGGGGTCAAAGGTTATGTTAGTGGAGTAAAGGGACATTCTGTCATTATGGCAACTGTTTTATTTATATATGAGTTTTATTTATATATGGGCCTTTTGGGTCAGTGCTTACACTGACCAAGTTTGGAGATTGCATCATTTGAATTGTGGGAGTGAAATGAATTGATTTTTCAAAGAATACCCCTTCAATCATCCCATGTTTGGTGATCGTAGCATTTGATTTGCAGTAAAAAAATGATCTAAAACAGCCTAACTAAAACTGTAGCCAAAATGATACAATGCCCCTTTAATCCACCCATATAACCTTTGACCCCAATCTGTGTACACCACCTGATCCACTTACAGTTGGTTTCTGTTTGGGTTCCTTGCCTTCCCTTTGGGCTAACTCTGCATTGGATGTCTGGCCCATCTCCTTGCCTCCTTCACAGACTTTCTTATTCTGACACAGGTCATAGACATGTGTGAGACGCTTACGTGGTTGGCCTTTGGATCTGTTGATAATGTCTTTGATTTTGGGGTGGTTCTGTAGGAAAAAGTTTCAAAATACAGCAAGTAAACTTGCGTCATCCCCCTGGCAAGATGGCAGTCTGGAACATGACCTCAGATGACCTTTGACCGTGGTCCATGACCTTTGACATCATCCACACATGATCCCAAATAAAAAGCTGCGGTTTTGTGTTATGAGCAAATGCTCGTTTCCCATGGTCCCATAGGCCACTGTGCTTTAATTTCTGTCCGTTTACGGACAGAAAATACAAAATTGCGAATTACTTATTACAGACACGGCCGAATTTGCACGTAAGTTTTGGCACACATGGATTACTATTGTTTACGGTTCAGATGATATGAAAATCTCAACTTTTTTGAGGTAAGTCGGGGGCCCGAGGCTGTGGATCACGAAATGCCCCTTTAAGAATTATGCTGACATCAAAATCTGGAAGTGTTTATTTCATATTCAATTTCAATGTGTTTATTATTTTTTACATACAACTCCTTTTTCATATTCAATTTCAATGTGAACAAGTTCACTGTCAGCAGACCCATCTATGTTTCATCAACTACCAATAGGAATATACCGGGGCCATGATACGAACGTCCGTATCACGGATACACATGACCCCGGATCAGCTTACATAGTTGAATAAATCCCGACACCACCACAAGCCATTGCCAATGACTTAAGGATACACCAAGAAGAAGGAATATACCGAGGCTTGGTTGGACTTGCCTAAAATTTCTTTTACAGATGGTACCGTATGTGACAGAATGTCATTTTAAGTCTATCAGCAATTTCTGCTCCTGGGCTAAATGACACACTACCTTAGAATGGAGGTATCACAAACAATAATACTGGGTCAATTTTCCCAGGAGCAGACCTTAAGTTTATAAACCTTACAATAATTATATGAGGTTTGATCAACATCCAATTTTCCAGTGATGAAATGGTTCCACTGACAAAGAAAGAGAACATGCATACCGGGTCTACCAAGAGCTTGGAGCAAAAGAAACACACGCATCTAAGAATTTTCAAAGTCTTTGCGATGAAGTCAGGGTGAAACACTGGCTTGGCCAGCTCGATGTGACCGAAATGTCCAGGGCAATCGGTTAGGCTACATGCACACGTATGACAGCGAGACTGGCGATCTACACAGCCCTGTCTGGGGTCCATCAAGCCGCACTTGGGTTTGCCTACTCCCATGATTTCCGGATAGCGCACTTCGGTGACAGACATCCGGCGCTGAAAAGTGCAAGGGCAAAATGAATAAGAATGGTAGTGAAACTGATTTACCAGTACCAAAACCCACCACTATCCTATAATAGTTGCAGACAGAATGTTTGTTTTTTACTTCAAAATGGAAGTGGTTAACTGTTGAATCATTTTTTTAGAGCAAAATGTTATTTTGTTTTGTCCAGAAATCGCATCCACGCGCACACACACACACGCACGCGCACACACACACGCGTTGCTTCAATCCTGTAATTACCAGTATCTTAACTACATTCTTGAATTCCACATACTAATCTCCCCTTAATCTGATAGATTATGTGGGATTTGGGAGTCCAGTGGATAACCATACATGTACCAGGCAAGATGCTACGATGTTAGGTCTGCAAGCTCAACACGCATTGTTTTGTATGTTTTTAAAAAAAAATTTTCTTGCACAGGATTTTTTGAAACAAATGGGCATGCCATAATTTACAAGATTACTTTAGTCATTCATACAGCCTTGCTGGCATCCACTACTAAAAATATTGGACCCAACATGACATGATATTTGATAGGAAGATGACAAATTTTTATCTTCTATTAATAATAAATTCTATGTTCATGTTGTATAATGCAGGCCTGCTTCCATTCATGCAAAATTAATTTTACAAAAAAGAATGATGCTTGGCCTAGCTAGCTTACACATTTCACACTTTGAACACCACCATAATTGTTCAGAATATAATCATCAACATAATCTGTATTACTTACGATCTCTTCAGGACTGAGAATACCAAACTGCACCCGTCTAACATCCTTCACCGGTGCTTTGGAGTCATTGAACTGCTGTGCCATGTTGACTGTGTTTTTTGTTCAAATCCAACTTCCTGTCAAGATGGGTCCAAATTTGTTTACATATTTAGTCGCATTATAAACTGAACCTGTTATCCTATCTGGTTAGAAATTCTACGCTTGCAGGGTTTCTTGCAGTTTCTTTCTTCTTTCTTTGGATGTATGGTGCTTCTATTGACTATTGTGCTATTTGCACCGAAAACGAAACCAGTGTGCTGGACCTAAATAAAAGTTAAAAATATGACACATGTGATATTAGTGAGATAGGAATTATGTAGCCAGTGTCATTGCATTCAGAAAAAAATGGGCAAAAAGCCTAAAACAAACACAGGTGGGTCTCAAGGATGCACCCCACATTCCCAAATAAAGGCAATCACACCTTTAATGAGGGGAAACATTCACCACCCAAAATTGCATGAACACAGAAATTATCAATACCTATTGCTAAGCTCAGTCTTTAGTTTATTGCTTTAAATATTATACGACTAGGAGAAAATGTTGAACCATAAGCCCACAAAACTAGTGTCCAACCTATCACCTTAAAGACACTATCAGTGATTTATCTGGAAGAGTCAAAATATTTGTAATTTCCAAGAATAGCTTTGAGGTGAAGGATAAGTCTGTAGAATTCTCATAGGTTACTTCTTCCAACTGAAAAATTGACAGAAAAGGAAGAAAACGGCAGTGTTCAAAGATAAGAATCTCCATTCAGTTACGTGTTGTAGCAAGTGTCCGAACGGACAGTAATGACTAAAATTTCCGATTTTGAGCTTATTAGGTAGCTTCTAGTCCTATCATTTGCAGGGTATGATAGGATACCTGTACTTGATACAAACATGCAAAAATCTGTTTTTTTTTTTTTT
>JAMKCH010086843.1:0-14542 GCA_023653785.1 Ophioderma brevispina | reverse complement strand
TGAATGTAACTCGCAATTGTCATTAAAACAACCTTTTCCTCACAACAAGCAATGCAAACCTTTGGCCCTAGAAAAATATTTCACCACATAATCACATTTCAACCCCAAAAACATTTGTTCCCATCTAATAAAAAAAAAATAATGATTCCTACATTCAAACCAGTTAAGTTCTCTTGACATTGACTAGTGATCAACAGAGATTTGTACAGCCAATGGGGTTTTATAGCAACATCATTAAAACCATACAAAGCCCACCGTATGATGCCCTCAATTGACAGGCATTCTCACCTTGCAGTCCATAAGCTGATAAGGTGGAGTCAAAGATTATGGTGAGTCATGTGATGTTGCTTTTTTTATTCATTAATACCTGGTGCATAAATTAGGGGGTCACAAGTGTCACCAAGTTGGCCTCTTTTGTGTACCTCTGTCACCTTCATAACAAAATATTATCAGAAAGAGGGAAATCTAACTGCATGGCAGAAAGATGGAGGGAAACTTCCTGTTTTTTTTCCCACACAGCACTTATTTCCCTGTTTACTGAACCACTTGTTCCAAATTTTTCCTGGATTTTAGACCAGGACTCGGGAGGGAACCTGGAGGGGATCCTGGAGGGGATCTTTGTTACATAACCAGGTAAGCCACCAGTAAATGGTTTCCTGCTTTTGATTTTTTTAATAGGGCAGCTGATCCGATCTTGGTATCAATATTTTTCTATTAATCATATATTTATGGGTCTCAAACCAACCGGTTTAAGAGATACAGGGCTTGAAAGAATGTCCTTTGGCGGCCATTTTGGATTTTCGTGCTAATTAGAGCCCACGTCCCGTGCCCGATGTCCGATTTTGTCCGATTTTGGATATGAATGTTCGTAGGGACATACAAAACAAGGATGAAACCAAAAAAAACCTTCTGTTTGCCATTTGTTCTTAGGTTTCATCCCATAAGTTTTACTGGACTAGTTGTTGCCAAAATTGATAAATTTGGGCTAAAAACAGGCTGATTTTACATGATTTTTGGAAAAAACTAAAAAAAAAATCTGCAAAACTGAAAAATCAGGGTCAGTCGAGCCCGTAAAACAGGCTTTTTTATTTGCGTCACCTAACCCTCTGCTTAGAACTACATTTAAATCAAATCAATACATTTCAAACTTACTATTTATGCCAATAGTAGGAGTGGGTTATTGCTAGATTTTTCACAATAAGAGGTGAAATTTCAGTTTACAAAACTCGCGTACAAAAACACCACAGATGCAGTTTTCACTGCACAGAGGAAGAGACATGGACTATAGAGTGGCTCTATATTACATCTTTTCCCAGATGCATCTTCAGACCAACCAACATTCTGGTGGTGGGGCCGAATTATCACTGGTGTAAGGCCAGTTGAACTTCCAAGGGGTTGATTTGATTACAGAGTTGTTGGACTCACCAAATTATGACATGGATCCACTGATCTCTATACAATGGATTGGCTACACAACAGTAATTGTATATTAGATTAATGGAGCAACGTGCGGACATCTTGATCTACCGAACACAATAGCATTCCAGAGACACCTGTTTAACAGAAGTTGTATCCCGGTGCACGTTTTAGAGACATGCCATCCCATACACGCAAATACAATGAGCTCACTGAATTGGCTTGATTCTGTAGTCTGTTATGTCGCTTATCCACATTTCAATGGGAACAAATTTTGTATAAATGACCGGCTCTTAACCATGCACCTGCTTGGGCTCTTTTTGGATGACCAATATGGCCGTCAGTGCCTCAATTATGAAGCCCAGGTTTCCAATCCATTGTATGGAGATCAGTGCATGGATCGCATCTGCTGTTCTGTGAAGGTTACTCAGGTTTCATATATACAGATTCGCTCACACCCCTCTCAAACTACCTGCTTTCCTTGTCCAGTATAACTTCCTTATGATATGGTTGGTATTGTCTAAAATACTGAGGGTTGTTTCATAGTGTCATGCCGCTTGCCGCTAACCAGCATGCTGGGTGATGTATGCCGCAACCATTTCTAAGGTTTTTTTAAGACAACCGAAATGTTGATGTGTGTCCTGTGTCACAAGTGACAATTAACCTTAAGTCAACTCTCTGTGACAGGCCCTGCGGCAGGGTGTTTGATTTATTGGGCAAGACCGTTTGCCAATCGGTCAATGCTCTCCACACCAGCCTTTGCTGGTATATATATATCCAGCCAAAACATATTCGGGGGATGGGTTATAATTAGCATGTTTTTCCAAACCACTTAGGTCCCAGGTTGGATCCAGGCGGTGGCGGCCAAGCCTCATTCATTATAGCAACTCACCAAAAATGTCAAAAGAAATTACAGCAATACTGAGTGCAAACCACAAACCAATTTGGGTGCTTTGATGTGGGTCAGTCATGGGTGAACCCATGACCCACATACGACCTCGCCCTCGCCCTCATTCGTTATTCATACAAAAAAATTCAGAAATAACCCTTCCAGTGGAGTTGATTCTTCAACTCCAACGGTTTTGGAATAAGAAAATATTCCTTGACAAAATATAAAAAATTCAGAATTTTTCGTCAAGATTTCGCTTTTACGTGTTAAACCAATGGCGACGTCTGAAAATTGGATTTCTTGGCCGCCCTCCCCTGGTTGGATCCTCAGTTCAGGCCAGAGGCTTTATGTGTAATTATTTTCCAGTCCAAGTTTGCTCTCACAGGTTTTCTCCAGGCACTCCAGTTTCCTCCTGCTTCTTAAACCAGGTTTTCTTCCCAAACAAGGTGTAACGTGATGCAGGAACCCGCTTTGTTGGAGCAGAAAATGTTCCGGATCCAGAAATTCAGATCGAGCCATGATGGCTTTGTCGTCAGTCTGTATAGATCTCGGCATCCACTATCCTGACACCGAATAGTAAAAACAATGTTGCTTTATAATTCTGGTGTCATAAGGATCCCTAAGAAGTCCATCTCAATTCAGATTGGTGATAATTTAACCCTACTAGGGGTCAAACACCATATCCCCAATAGAAGATAAGTAAACCCGAATAAGCATCATGAGTACACAGCTGTCTGACCCCAAGCAAAAAATTGTCGCTTTTATTTTTAGAACAATTTTAAGCAGTGGCAACACAATTTTGACAACTGATAACACGTAGAGACATACAGGAACTATTACATCTGCAAAAATCAGAAACTTCCATTGTGAGAATCTTGCCATATAGGCCTACAAAGGTCATGATTTCTATGCTATATAGAGCTCTCTATATGCCAATTTTCCATAGAAAGACATGTAAAACTAGATTTTAAAGAAAAATCATATTTGCCTGCAATTAAATTTCATAAAATTTACAAAGGATGTAGTTAGTGGAATAAACAGTCAAAATCAGTTATCAAAACTGTGTTGCCATTGATTTTTTTTGTTTGATTTTGGTTTTATCATAACAAATGAGACTTTCAAACAGCTGTGAATAAGATGTGATATACAGGGTGACCCAATAAAAACTTCACCCAAAATGAAAGTGATATTGGGTCACCCTGTATAGCCACTCTTAAACTAGCAAGTCCAGTAGATTGGCATTCATTTACTTATAAATATAGCTTTGATTATGTGGATGATTGACAACATTCCAAAACGTATACTTACTGGTATGAAGTACGCTCCCATTTTGGGCGTCTCATTGGCCATTAGTAGCAGGCCTGAGTCTGGGATCATGTATACATCATTGATATCATGTTCTGGTGCTAAAGATGTAAACATCTCTCCCTAGTCAAAGAAGGTGAACAAATGTTGTCATTTACAAAACAATGAATATGCGGTTCAATTCTAGAATAAACAATGTTGTCTATGTGCAAAAGTAGAAAAAATTTTCTCCAAGAACAATTTTCTTCTGATTAAAACAATTATTTAAAATATTTTTTTTTTAAATTTAAGTTCTGAATTTTAGAAACAGGAGCAGTTTCAATAGAAAAAGCAAGTATAATGCAAAATGCACTTCTGTGAACACTGCGCCGGGTGTAACACGCTAATTTGCATATCAACTGTGGGTTGATAATGAAACAACAATGCTACGCTCATGTACAAAGAGATACGGTGAGTTGTTGAAAACAAAATAGATGTTTTAGTTGTTTGCTCACAATTTATGCAGTCATCATCAGCTATAATTACAGTCACAATTCCCTACACTATTTTGCATTAAACTGTAACATGTGTGCCCTTGTGTATTTCCCTATGTATTTCATTGTACAGCTTAGTAGGAAAGCAGGCATATTTTCAATTTGGTCAAAGGAATTGTGAATGACTGCATCACATACCAACGTATTTGCAAAATACATATTTTGAGGAAAACAACTTTGAAAATTTTTGCTATTTTAATCTGCTGTATCCTATAAAGTGAAACGTATTTGTTGATTAAAATTGGTTAAAATATTGAAAATGTACCCAACTTAATAGCATAATTAGGTTAATTAATATCTCTCTAATTTAGCCACTTTGATGTATGAAATTTAGTAATTTATAAAACAAACTGATATGCCAAATTTCTCAATAAAGTTTAAAATTTTGAATACGTCACTATGTGATGCGGCCGATGAAATGTCTTGAACCAATGGATACTGTTGTTTCTAACTTTTAAACTAGACATCAAAATCACCATATGAACATAACCAAAACTTGTACCTGGTAATATAGAGGAACATGGCATATATTTACTAGATCTGTAGACAGATCTGAGCAGTCTAGGAAGAACAAAGTTTTTAGCTGTGTGATATTGAAAATGTGACCTTTGACCCCTTTATGACCTTTTAATGACATTGAATGAGTTCAAAATACCCAGTGAGCAACGACAGTGGTATAGGTCAAACTACAACATGCCAACAATGTCAACTGATGGACACTAGGATGGTTCAGAGTCTGATTTAAGATTTCATTAACAGCTCAACTCAATAAAAAATACATCGGTCCTCGGACCGCTTGTGTCACCTGCCGTTGCGGTTTGTGAATGATTAGCCTCACATGACCTTTGACCTTGATATGTGACCTTTGACCTCATAAACAAATGAGGGTTTGCATGAAAACTCCATAAACCAAGTTTAGTTCCAATTTTTCAAATGAGGTCAATTTTACATTTTCAGCCTATCTTACAACTTGACCTCACATGTCCTTTGACCTTGGTATGTGACCTTTGACCTCATCAATAATTGAGGGATCCCATGTTGCACCTATGACTCAAGTTTGGTTCCCATTGAACTTCAACTTTTCAATTGAAGTCAATTTTACCTTTTTAGTCAATCTTACAACTTGACCTCACATGGCCTTTGACCTTGGTATGTGACCTTTGACCACATCAACAAATGAGAGATGCCATGTTGCACCTGTGACCCAAGTTTGGTTTAAATCCATCGAAGTATGTGGATATTACAAGCAAATATTAACCCTTTTTCAAGACAACAGACATCAACAGACATCAACAACAACAGACACCAACAACACACATCAACAGTGGACAAAGTGATCCCTATGTGTCTTCCTGCCTTAAGGCAGGCGAAAAAAGAAATGACTATGATGGAATATTATGAAAATTATAGATCTGCCCTCATAGGTTTATTCACATTCAGACTTCTTTCATTTAAAAATATTAATTTTACTCTGAATTACTCACAGATTTCATATTCCAGAGTTTAACAGCTTTTGCATCTGAGGAGACCACCAGCTCCTGTCTTGAATGGAAGTCCACCATTGTAATTGGAAGACCATAATGGTGGTCCTTGACCAACACTGGACGATCTGATCGAATGTCGTACATTAAAACCTGGAAAACAAAACAAACACTCGACAAGCTGCAAATGACGTACACCATTTCGTAGTGCCAACAGACCTCTAAGGTAGGGAGTTTCCATAAAATGACCCATCTGACACACATATGAATTCGGAAACCTTAACGCAATAAACCTGTCCTTTATTCCGTTAAGGGTTTCTAAATTCATAAGTGTGTCAGAAAAAAGTATCAGATAGGTCAGGTTACGGAAACTCCCTTTACAAATGAACACAACATCTGGGAAAATTAAAAACTTTGCACCTATCTGTAATATTGAAGTGAAATTAGTTAACCTGAAATGAGTTCACCTGTTGTTCAAGCCAGAAAGTTTACATGTCTTACCTGGCCAGTAGAAGTGCCCACTGCCATATGGAGGCTGTCTTTGAATTTCAGCGATGACACTGACGGCATACCTTGCACGCTGAAAGAAGGAAAATAGGTAAGTTTACACAGAGTTAGTCCAAAATCAAATGTAAATTCATAATTTTAATTAAGGAGTTCCACTTGGGGTGGTTTGAGTGCCTACTTTTGCGATTACAACAGGACCTTTTCTTGCAACTTGACCTGAAATAAGTTTTAACCCTGGAATGTGACCTTTGACCTCATCAGCTGATGAAGGTACTCATACTGAGTGCACCTGTAAGCCAAATTTGGTTGCAATTGGATTTAATGTTTTTGACAGGCACCAAAACTATCATGCATCTTTAAAATGCAGACAGACAGGCAGACAGAATGACTGACTAGTTATACTCCATTTCTCTGTAGACCTCTGTGCAGTGATCCTTCACACAAGTGTCAAAATGTGCCATCTTTGTGCATGCGTGTAAAAATACCATCGCTTTAGGTGAGCGTACACGGTTTACAAGTGTGATCATCATATATTGTGCTGATGTCACTACCCAAAGTTACCCAAAACACAGAATAAAAGTACATTGTCTGGACTGAAATTTTAGTTAAATTCTGAAGTTAAAAATACAAAATTTTGAACTTAAAACATGTATCCCATCTACTTTAAATTAATACAAATACAGAGGAAAAAAAAGACTATTCTTTACCTGTTTTATGGGTGTTTGAGTACTTTAATTTTCAAAGTGAAAAATGTTGTCACCCCTAAAAATTGCCATTTTTACAATTTTTTGGCCCAAAATCCTTTTTTCCAAAATGGCAAAAGATACAATGTTTTAAGTTGCAAAAAATTAAACTACAGATATATTTTTACCCTAGAAATGACACATTTTCAAAATCTAACAGGTGATTTTTACTTGCAAATATTTCTTATGCACTTCACAGCTGTTTAAAAGTCTCATTTATTATGAAAAACAAGAATAAAACAAAAAACTATCAACAGCGACACACTTTTGTCAACTAATTTGGAGTATTTATGCCACTAACTACATCTTGTGTAAATATGATGAAATTTCATTTCGGGCATATATTATTTCTGATAAAAATCTAGTTTTACACATCTTTCTATGTGAAATAGGCATATAGAGGGCGCTATAATATACAAATTATGACCTTTGTAGGCCTATATGGTAAGATTCCTGCAATGGATTTTTCTGATTTTTGTGGAGGTGATAGCTGTTGTATGTCCCTACTTATATCAGTTGTCAAAATTGTGTCGCCATTGCTTAAAATTGCTCTAAAAATAAAAGAGACAATTTGCATGGGGTCAAACAGCTGTGACTTTTGTCAGACAAATCAGTGTAGAATCTTAAAATCTGTCTCATTATTTATATATCATTATTTCAAATGAATGAATCACATCAGAGTGCAAGGAATAGCTGTATTTTGTACAGCATATTTCTGGAACTTGTGCAAGCATGCAATGGCACAGCAATTGAGGGTTCTTCATTGATAAACAATTCACTAAAGTAAGTAGATAAGTTAAAATAAATAAACCATAACCAATGACAATGTCATAGCATGAAGTGCATAAGAAATTCATTTCTGTTATATAATAATTGTGCCAAGGTGTTTCCATAAAGTGACCCATCTTACATTTTTTCTGACACACTTATGAATTTGGAAATCCTTCATGGAATAAACCATATGTGATGCGATCTGGGAAAACCCGCCATATGGTGGGAAATTTATATTTTGAGTTTTTACTATCACTGAAGAGTTTGAAATATTAAGTTTCCATAACTTTTTACTTCTTTGATACACACATCAAAAGTTATGCCTTATACAATCTGACAAAAAATAAAGTACAATATAACAGATTTTAAGCTATTTCCTTTATTTTTTCAAAACTGTCCTGTGCGACATGTGGCGGGTTTTTCCAGATCACATCACATATGTTTATTCCATTAAGGTTTCCAAATTCTTAAGTGTCAGAATAAAGTGTGTCAGATAGGTTATCTTACAGTTAAACACTCACTCTGCTATTTGCTATTGGTGTATATTAGTAAATGGGCAAGAGTTCCGTATGCCCCCTCCCTACGAATTCTGCAGCCTTATCCTGGGGTTTACTCCATCAAGGCTGCAGAATTCATAAGGGAGCTAGGGAGCCAGTAAATAGAATAGGCATGTGTTTTGAAATCCTAAGAAATGAGGCAAGGAATACATAAAAAGCCCATGCTATACTTCCAGTCGCAGCGAGCGATTGGCGCGCGCAATACCAGATTTTGACCAAAGATTAAGTGTTACGCATGCTCACGTGCAGAAATCTCTCGCTGCGATTGGAATTATATCATGGGCTTTACAGAACTGTGACAGTGAAGAGCAATACTTTACTGTCACAGTTCTGATTCCCTGGTTCTCTGTCATCCCTATGCCAAGTTTGTCCACCTTGTCTATCTCTCATTTTCACATTCAATGCATTCTCCTCTATCCATATTTATCCTTGATTTTGTTATCTTTGTCTGTTGGTCTCACCACTACGGGAGTTTCTGTAACCTGACACACTTATGAATTTGGAAACCTTAACGGAATAAAACTGTGCTTTATTCTGTAAAGGGTTTCTGAATTCATAAGTGTGTCACAAAAAGTGTGTCAGATGGGTCAGGTTACGGAAACTCCCCACCATCCAGTAAACTGAACAGGATGAAAATGGAGGCCACTTTGTTTGTCAACATTAGTCATAGCTGGTAAAAAGTGGTAAAAATAAATGCATATAGCACTATTTGGGAGCACAGTCCACAATCTTTAAGTATCATCATTAATGCAAAGGACAGCAGTACTCCTGGCCTGATTATTCCTACTGTCTCTTGATACCTACTCTGTTGATGAAGTAATGCTACTCAAGGCACAATCCAAGACGCCAACTTTCTTGCGCACTCTCGGATCCCAGCATTCTACTCTTCCTTCCACTGTCCCTGCCGCTAGTAAATGGTGCACTGGATTGACACTGCATGCACTGATTGCTCTGTGAAGAACAAAATTGGAAATGCTTTAAAAGCGTCAATTCCTTGGAAACGTACCAATTTGCCACTGCAGTACCAATGTAATACCAGTTACAATGGCAAGCGTTCAAGGCCATACATGTGGTTCATGGGCCACCACTTTGCACCTGAACTGCACTAACATGTTCTTATTATTTACATGGTCAGCCTTTATACTCTGGCTCATAATTTCTTGGACAGTTTAGAACGTATGCCCGCTTGCCTGCCAAAACAGCACACCATCGTGTTACACGTAGACGCGGTACGCGCAACGGTTAATGCACACATTTGTTATGTCCAAGAAATTATGAGCCAGAGTGTAGTAAACCTTGGTGTACCTGTCATATTGGCAGCTAGAATGGGAGAACGACCACATGTTCCGCATGCCAGTGAGCATCAACATTTATGAGATGACGGTGAGTATCACAAAATCATGAAAATGGTGAAATAATCTTGAAACAGTGTGTGAATTTGGACAAAAAAGACCCAAATTAGCCTGAATATAAATAAAATGCAGACATTTTGGATGAAAAACATTTTCTGAAAACTGGCATCTCTGATTTATAGTGTTATTTTGTGTCTAACATATTGGTGAATCAAGTATTCTAAAAAAATTGGCATCTACCTAGCATCTACCTACCTGCATTTGTATAATAATCAATTCAATTCAAAAAGTAATAAACTAAATCTTCTACTGTAGATATTTGTGTGTGCATATTATGTGTACACATGCATGTATGTGTGTGCATTCTAAAAATCCATGCTTCAATATCAATGAACTTATATTTTGCTCCAATAAATCCTCACTCAGCAGTGTTTGCGATTGGGAGGTGTATCCGGCCACCCTCGTTTACAGGGACAAAACTGGATTGAAAACTTTGGTTTACTACACTGGTTTATTGCCATTTGGTCTAATCCCATTTGGTCTAATAGCTATTTGGTCTAACTTCAATTGGTCTAAACCCATATTGTCTAATACCAATTTGTCTAATAACCATTAATTCTAACAACCAAAATGTGTAATAGCCATTTGGTCTAATACCCATCTAGTCTAATGCCCATTTCATCTACTACCATTTTGTCTAATAACCACAAACACCATTTGGTCTAATTCCCATTTGGTCTAATATCCATCTTGTCTAATATTCATTCTGTCTAATATCCATTTGGTCTAATACCCAATTGATCTAATATCCAATTGGGTTAATATCCATTTGGTCTAATATCCATCTGGTCTAATATCCATTTGGTCTAATATCCATTTGGTCTAATATCCATTTGGTCTAATGTCCACCTGGTTCAATATCTATTTGGTCTAATACCCATTTGGACCAGATTGACATTAGACCAAATGGATATTAGACCAAATGGATATTAGACCAAATGGATATTAGACCAAACAGGTATTAGACCAGATGGGTATTAGACCAGATGGATATTAGACCAGACGGATATTAGACCAAATGGATATTATTTTAGACAAAATGAATATTAGACCAGATGGGTATTAGACCAATTGGCATTAGACCAAATCAGTTATAGACGATATGGATATTAGACTATATGAGATTTAGACCAGATGAATATGAGACTACATGGCTATTAGACTAAATGGTTATTAGCCTAAATGGTTATTAGACTAAATGGTATTAGACCAATTGGAATTAGCCAAAATGGCAATTAGACCAAGTGGGATTAGACCAAATGGCAAGTCACCATTACACTAGAGTACAACTTTGGTTTAACTAAAAAACTAACTTACTGATGTGATGAAATTGAATCAAATTTAGTTTACACACAAGAAATAGTGACAGAATGTATTAGAGCTTATATTTACCATGAGAACTACTTACATTGCATCTGTAACAAAAGGACTAAGAAACTGGCCCTGTTCCAAGTTTAATCTGTAAATTTCAGGACTGGAGGAAAGAAAATACAAAAACAAGAAAATAAGATCATTAACTTGCAACAGCATGATTTCCAATTTGAGCAATATTCCTCAAAATAAACCTGGGTAAGTGAAGTGGTGATGAAGGTTAACCTTATGAATATGTATATGATGTGCAGATGCTAATTACCTTATACCAACTAAGAACAGATCACACGAAGGTGTATGATAAGCCATGTCACGCCCAAACTTGGGTATTCTTAGACGGTGATATCGTCCATATTTGGCATGGAATTCTACATAACGGTCTGCTTGAAGAAATACCATCTGAAAATAGAGAATAAATGAATAACCAGTCAAAACAGAAAAAAGGACGGATATGTTGTGTCTAAAAACATTAAAGGTGCAACGAGAGATTTTACATATCAGGTGTCCCTTAAAAAATCGAAAGTACTGATTTTTGCCCTGATGTAACGCTTTCCATCAAAAATATCCCCATCTGAAAGGATTAAGCTGAGAAATGTTTCTTTGGTACCAAAATTGTGAAATTTCTAATTTCGTATAGGAGCAAATACAAAATTCAGCCTATGTTTTACATTGGAATATCAGCAAATCAAAATCACCTTTTTTCTCTCTTTTAAGATATTTCTGTAGCCTAACACAAGGTAAGAAATGTATTGAGTGTCTAATCTATATGAAATTACTATTATGACACAATAATTGGGTGTCTCAAAATCTCTCGTTGCACCTTTAAGCAAAAAAAATATATGTGTTCTATAAGGCCTACCCTCTCATTTGGCTTTCAAGGGGAAAAATGAAATATTAGGTACTCTTCAAAATTTATAACTTTGATGATGTAACCATGAGCTTTGTCTAAGCGGGGCTGCGGGGCTCAATCATCTACACAAGGACAAGGTATAAGCAATATCAAATAAATTTTAATCAAAATGCTGATACAAACACTATGAAACATACTTGCTTTCTTCTAGTCCTGTTTTATAGAGATCAAACACTGATTAATTACCTGGTATGTATACACTGAAACAGTGATGTCATAACCTTGATGCCGCTTTTATGTACAAATCAAGATATACCATCTTTGTGAGCGCGTGAAAAACACCAATGCTTTAAGCCAGCGTGCACGCGCAGTTTGCTAGTGCGGCCACCAAATCTCGCATTGACGTCACTGCACAGAGGTAAGGAACCAGAGTATATAAGGTGCATTCTGTGATCAACAACTTGTTTCCTCAATTTACCTCACATGACTTAGGATTTTTATGCCATTAGAAAGTTTGGCCTAAGTTCTGCAAATGTGCAAAGCCAGACTCATATTTATATCATATTTCTTGCAGATTTGATCATTTCAAATATTGGAATTGTAAAATTTCTTTTTTCTGTATAAAATTTGTTTAAATCCTGAAATCAAAGAAATCCCTTATACTTTTCCAAACAACCATATCTGAAGGGAAATTTTACCTGTATGTAGAGCTTAGACCAAGGTTTCTGATGGCATGATATTCTGATGTCCCTGTTTACACATGGACTATATATCTTTGAAATTTTAACTGCATAATTCTCCAGGTATGCAAGGATGATTTTTTATTTATCTTTCCCTGGAGCTGGCCAGGGCATGAAGATATTAATAAAACTGTCTAAACTAGCAAGCTTTAAGATACAAAGCATGCCTGTTGTCTGTATATCAAAGTAGTCTATGAGGCAATGTCAGCCTGGTGAGGTACAAGTGTCTGTCCCTTCTGCAAGAATGTAAGTTCAGAATCAAACTGGCAAAATATCTATTCAACTACATACAAAAAGACGATGCTACATCAGACAGTGCATGATCTATGTTCCCCATCAAATTTGTTAATAAGAAAAGCAACTTTTCAAAACTTTTTGAAAAATCAATTCAAATTTTCAGATTCAAATCTTCAACTTAAATCCAATGACCTTTGACCTTGGAGTTTTGACCTTTGATTATGACCTTTTTCCTCAGGGGCAGATCCAGGAATTCTTAATGGGCAGGGGGTACAATCACAATTTGTAAGACCCCAATTTTTTTTAATAGTCGGTTCAATATTCTAAAGAGCGGGAAGGCTTCCCAACACAACACAACGAAGGAGCATACAGGCAACATACAGCGGTAGCCTGGGCACCCCAAAAAAGTCACTTCTAAACCTAAAAGGCGCCCAGTGGTGCCCTGTGCAGCAATTTTTTCTATATCTACAGAGCACCCACCACCCTATGCGCTGTAAAAAAATAAGGGGTGCAAGCCGGGTGTTCCCCCTAAATCTGCCCTTGGAGCTTGAAATATGTGACCCTTAGACTTGGCATGACCTTTGACTTCATTTACCATGAATATGAAGGTTCACATGTTGTATTTATGACCTAAGGCTGGACTCCAACTGAAATTACTAAACTTTTCAGATTAGGACTCAAACACTTTTTACACACACAGACGAGCAAATGCAAACACATACAGTGCTCCTTTCATTGTCCTCTGCAGAAGTCATTCAGTAGGGACAATTACTGTTAACATGTATATCATTGCATAAATTGGACACATACCTTTGAGTAGTCTTCTGATAATATATGAAACTTCACAACTGCAATAACAAAAATAGCAAAATCAAGAATGTTTGATGGAAAAGAGCTATCTTAAAAGACATAAAGAAATGAAAATCTGGCTCTTGGGGATTTTTATTATTTATTATTGCTTGTCTTATTTTAGTTAAATCCGGTTTTGTTCCCGCTAACAGGGGGTGGCCAGATACACCTCACACTCGGCAATACTGCTGTCTGAGGATTTATTGGAGCAAAAGATAATTGAGTGGAAGCCCTTCCTGATGCCAATCCACAATTTTCAGCGGTGGGCCTAGCCTTTGGGCAACCATGCCCACCATGCAAGGCAGCATGTGCTGGATGGCCACCAAGCTCTCTAGAGCTGATGTCCTTGTTGGTAGATCTTCTTTTTCATTCTACCAGGGTAACCAGCTACCCTCCTCATCAGATTTCCTTAGAAAATCCATGGGGGTGATGGTTTAGCTGCCGTCAACTCGGCCCTGGGACAGGTAGTACTGGTTGCCTGGATACCAGTAGCAGGCTCTCAAAGGAAGCTCTTCCAACGATGCCCAGAGTTCCAGGACAGCGGCTGCGATTTATATGTACAGGTGTGCACTTATATGCAGGCGTCAATTTGAAGCGTGGACCCACCCTCCTCACGTCATCACCTTTCTTCACCTGGGCCAATTATTTATCACGTCAGGATTTCACCACTACTTCACTTGCTTTACAAAAAACAAAGTCACGGTATCACTATATCTGCAAATTTGTTAGTCCAGGCTTCACCCTTTGATTTATTTCCAAAGGTGACGCTTCACTTTTGTCAATTTTGGCAGATCTGAAGCTTCACCACCGTTTCACCATACTGAAAATTACATAGTTCAAGCTTCACTACTGTTTCATCATACTTGCCATTGCATAGTTTA